>JAURVB010011531.1:0-114857 GCA_033002965.1 Piper betle | reverse complement strand
CAGTTACCGGCCCGAAAAATTACTAATATCAATCTGGCACAGGAGAGAAAACTCTGATGTTGAATGAAAACCATATACTTCCTCAAGAGCTCTCATCAGGGCACATATGGGAGCCATCACACTAGGGTCAATAGCGTCCCCCTTTGCTTCTCATTCTCATACCTTAACCATTTCTCTATCACTTCTCGCATCAAATCTCATTGTTTTTCACCCTCTACACCTTCCATATTACTCCTGGCCTTGAGCACGAAGGTTGAGCACTCTCAGCCAGTCGCCTTTAGTACCATTTGAAATCACAAGTCTAGACATGCGCTGCATTGCAGTAACCGTGAACCTCCACACTTCTCCGGGTTTGAGGAACTCAAAGGTGGAGTTGTCAGGATCCCTTGGGAATGAAACGGCCCGCACACCATTCCAGAGCCCACTATCGACTCACACTGCCCGCTCGGATAGCACGGTATTCGGATTTCCCTCATTCAATCTCTCATTGAAAATGCGAAACCTACACATATATATAGGTCTAGGTTGGGATTTATACAATAGGCCAGAAGGCATCGTGAGCAGGATATGAATGTTCGAAAACAAGCTCGAGGGATCACATCCTCGACGGTTATTAATCCGGAAAACTGTTGGCTAAATGGCCCGAGTTAAGTGGGATCTAATAAAACGCCACTTAACTCGTCCTGCACATGATAAATCAAATACACAATAGAGTAGCGTAAAAAAATAGAGAACGTGTCCTAAACGGACCTGGTAGAATCTCCAAACTGGTCTAGGTGCCTAGGTGGCGAGCTCCTACACCGTACCTCCACAATTAAGCTAAAAACTAATGCCCGCATGATGAATCACACATCCTATAGCATGCACACAGAATCAACAGAATCACGCATCAATCAACACACATCAACCTATATCAATTCTAGCAAGTCTACTTTGGCTAGTTTGCATTAGATCATGATCATTACCTAGTTACCCTAATTAGTTTCTTAGCCTCTATTTTTTACACCACTCAATCAAACAAATTTCATATTTTATCCTTAATCAAATCTACATTTATATATATTATTATAACACACAATTCACCAATCCTAGCATGCAATTCTAATAATCAATACTTTCAAATAATTAAGTTAAAATAAATTATACCTCGCGTTGTCAAAAATCGGCGACGGCTAGGGTTTTCGTTTCGTGGCTCGAAACTCGAATTCGAAGTCAAATCAGATTGGACCAGGTGCGTTCGGTGGATGATCCGACGAATTTCCCACAAATCCAAATTTCCGGCGTTTCCGACAGTTTTTTGGCAAGTATCGGCGGTTTTCCTGCGGATTCCGGCGGTTTTCCGGCAATGATTCGTGATGGGGCAATCAGGGGTCTATCGGCAGAAGCTCGACAGGCTAGGTCTGATGGTGGTGTCAAACAAAGCAGCCAGGGCAGCAATGGGTGGCGGGGCGGCGTGCTCCAATCGGGGCTGCGGCCGGCCTCGACGGCGATCAGGATGATGGGGAAACGTCGGCGACGGCGAGGGGTTGGTCGTAAGGGTCACATCGGCGGCGGCGCAGCCCGGACGGCAGTGAATCGACTAGGGAGGGCGTCGCGGCATGTGGGGCGATTCTGGCGTTGTTGCGGCGAGACGGGGGCCGTGGTGGGTCGTGGCGGCACGGCATCGACAATGGCGGCGTTCATCGGCGCCAGCACGGCGTCGACAACGGCGGCGGCGACGAGCACAAGGCGGCGAGGGTTTTGGGAGGGTAGGCGTCAGGAGGGAGTAAAATACCCTCAATGGCAATTTCGTAAATAAGTATTGACTCGATTCTGATTCTAGTCAAAATAATAACTAGTTCGTAATAAATTCTAAAAAAAATTTAGAAAAATATGGGAAAATACCATAGAATCAAACAAACACAGCAACATCCAAATGATATGTTCTATAACTATTAACCCCCCCAAATATGATTCAACGCGTCCTAATCCACTATTCGGCCTAAAACTATTTCTACGATCCAACATATAAAAGAAAAAAACATACTGCATACTTTAATATATTCTGATAACTCATATCTCACCATCTTCTCGACTTTATCATTATATATTCAGGTACACCTGACTCTCATCGCTCATAACTCACGGCTGGCCTGGACTCAGCACGCAGTTCATGAAACTGACTCGACTCGAACCAATGGTCGAACCGACTGGTTTGGTAACGTAAAACCCTGACTCGAGTCACGGGTTTTACAAACTTCCCTCCTTATAAAAATTTCATCCTCGAAATTTTAGATTAAGGAGGCTTCACTATGGTCACTATCTACTAAATGTGAAATCTGAAGGGAGACGCTTGCGTACCTGTCACATTTGTCGCATCTTCCAGTGCTTCAGCAATCGTGGCTGTGTCCATCCCAGCTGTCCATGGTGGTACTGAGACGGACGGTCTTGCCGGTGGTATTGTTTGCATTCCGCTCTGATCCAAGGGCTGCTGTTCTTGTCCTGTCATGATAGCTACAAGTCCTCTTTGCTGCTATCTCAGTGGCTGTCGGTCTCCACCTCTCTGGCCTTGACCTTGACCCTGCTGGCCTCTCTGTTGTGGTTGTTGCTAGGGAGCTGGGAGTGCAAGTCTCTGCAGAGGTGTTGGGGGTGTCACCTGTTGGGTCTGGCTAGTTGGACAAGTTGCGGCTCTATGCCCTGGTTGACCGCAACTATAGCATGCGTCTGTGCCTACACTGCATGTAAAACCAGTGACTTCGAGTCAGGGTTTTACGTTACCGAACCAGTCGGTTCAACCGTTGGTTCGAGTAGAGTCAGTTTCATGAACCGCGTACTGAGTCGAGGCCAGCCGTGAGTTATGAGCGATGAGAGTCACATGTACCTGAATATATGATGATAACGTTGAGAAGATGGTGAGATATGAGTTATCAGAATATATAAAAGTATGCAGTATTTTTTTTATATATATGTTTGATCGTAGAAATAGTTTTAGGCCGAATAACGAGTTAGGGCGCGTTGGATTATATTCGGGTGGGTTATTAGTTAAAGAGCATGCCATTTGGATGTTGTTGTGTTTGTTTTATTTTATGGAATTTTTACTTATTTTTCTAGATTTTTTTAGAATTTATTACGAACTAGTTATTATTTTGACTCGAGTAGGAATCGAGTCAATACTTATTTACAAAACTGCCACTAGAGCATTTCTTCTCCCTCCTAACCCTTCTTCACCCAAACCCTCGCCGTTGTGTGCCACCGCTGCCGACGCCGCACTGCCACCGATCGACACTGCTCCGCCTTGCCATGCCGTTGCCGTGCCGCCACGACCGACCTCGGCCACCGATCGCCTGCCGGTACACCGCCGCGATGCCACGAAGCCGCCTCAGCCGTCGCCACTCCGAGCCGGATTCCGCCGCCGTTCGGTCGCTGTTGCCGCCGCTGTGACCACCAGTCTCACCCTCTCGCCATTGCCGACGTTTCCCCCATCATTCCAACCGCCGTCGTGGCCGGCCGCAGCCCCGATCGGAGCACGCCGCCACCGCCACCCCTTTTCGACGCCGCCGCCGACAGCCATCGCCGCCCCGGCTACCTTGTTTGACACCACCATTGGACCAAGCTCGTCGAGCTGGTGCCGATCGACCCCCTGATTGCCCCGTCCCGAATGATCGCCGGAAAACCGTCGGAATCCGCCGGAAAACTGCCGACACTCGCCGGAACCACCGGAAAATTGGATTCATGGGAAATTCGCAGGATCATCTGCCGAATGCACCCGGTCGAATCTGATCGGACTTCGGACGCCGCTAGGTGCCGAGTTCGAGTTTCGAGCCACGAAACGGAAACCCTAGCCGTCGCCGATTTTCGACGACGCGTGGTATAATTTATTTTTAACTTAATTATTTGAAAGTATTGATTATTAGAATTACATGCTATGATTGGTGAATTCTGTGTAATAATAATATATATAAATGTAGACTTAATTAAGGATAAAATATGAAATTTGTTTGATTGAGTGGGGTTAAAAATGGAGGCTAAGAAACTAATTAGGGTAACTAGGTAATGATCATGATCTAATGCAAACTAGCCTAAGTAGACTTGCTAGAATTGATATAGTTTGTTGTGTGTTGATTGATGCGTGATTGTGTTGATTGTGTCTGCATGCTATAGGATATGTGATTTGTCATGCGGGCGTTAATTTTTCGCTTGATTGTGTAGCTACGGTGTAGGAGCTCGCCTCCTAGGCGCGTGGACCCGTTTGGAGCTTCTACCAGGTCCGTTTAGGACTCATTCTCTATTTTACACTATTCTATTGTGTATTTGATTTATTACATGCAGGACATGTTAAGTGGCATTTTATCGGATCCCACTTAACTCGGGCCATTTAGCCAACGATTTTTCGGATTAATAACCCTCGAGGATGAGATCCCTCGAGTTTGTTTTCGAACTTAAGATCCAGCTCACGATGCCTTCGGGCCTATTGTATAAATCCCAACCTAGACCTATATATAAGTATAGTTTTTGCGTTTTCAGTGAGAGATTGAATGAGGAAAATCCGACCACCGTGCTAGCGAGTGGGCACGTGTGACTCGATAGTGGGCTCTGGAATGGTGTTCGGTCTGTTTCATTCCCAAGGGATCCTGACAACTCCACCATTGAGTTCCTCAAACCCAGAGAAGTGTGGAGGTTCACGGGTACTGCATTGGAGCGCATGTCTAGACTTGTGGTTTCAAAGGGTACTAAAGGCGACTACCTGAGAGTACTCGACCTTCGTGCCCAAGGCCAGGAGTAATATGGAAGGTGCAGAGGGCGGAAAGGAATGAGATTTGATGCGAGAAGTGATAGAGAAATGGCCAAGGTATGAGAATGAGAAAGAAAGGGGACGCTGTCGACCCGAGGGCGACGGCTCCCGTATGTGCCCTGATGAGAGTTCTTGAGGAAGTATATGGTTTTCATTCAACAGGAGAGTTTGCTCTCCTATGCCAGATTGATATTAGTTATTTTCTGGGCTGGTAACACTCATTACTGACAGTTTTTCTATATATATGTAGGTGAGGAATGCGAGAAATGAAAGCTGTCGGGACAGCGTAGCAGCAGCATGGAATTGCGCACACATGTACCTGCCGCGTGTAATGTATAATGATAGTTATTTAATGTTGTGTGAATGATTGCTAGAATGTTTTTGTCTTGATGAGTTGCCTGTTATGGAAACAGATAGATGTGAATGAGCAAGGAGCCTTGGAGTTCAGCCTCGGCTTAGATGAAAACAAATGAGATAATAATGGAATGCCGCGGTAGATTGTTATGTTTTGTCGTATTTTGATAAAATATTTATATACCTTTGTTGTGAACAGGTTGGCCTTTTTGCACTTTTAGGGAAAACTTTGTCCGTTTTTAGGTAGTAGTATATTTTTTCTTTTGGTTTCTCATTTATTGTTTTGTCCTGTTTTTGCTTGTACATCATAGCATGCATGTAGGACCGCGTTAGAACCCAATCATTCCCATTCATGCATTTCATGTTTGCATCTCCATCTTGAGACGTCGAGGGCAGATTCGGATCGGCTTAACCGAACCCAGTAGATTAGCAAACGGTTCGGTCACCGGTGACATTTCTTGGTCGGTTCATGGGTGAGCCGAAATGGGGTGTTACACTGCACTCTCCAACTCTATGTCCTTGCTGACCGCATCTGTAGCATGCGTCTGACAGAAGGGTGCTCTGTAGCCTTGAACTTGGGCATCCATAGCCCTCATGTCAACTGGCACATCTAATCGATGTCTCTGTTGTTCTCCCTGCTCTGGCTGATACGGCCTCAAATGTTGCTACCTCTGGTCAACATCCCGGCGAGGTCTAGCAACTATAACTCGGTATGCCTCGCCTGCAGCTCTCACAACATCACCGAAAGTAGCAAACTTCCTATCCAAATAGGCCATCCTGATCTCGTGATGGAGGCCTTCGTAAAAACGCTCTATCCTTCTTTTCTTCGGTGGACACCATGTCTGGTGCAAATCTCTCCAGAGCTCTAAACCTACTCTCGTATTGTACCACCGTCATAGGTCCCTGCCTCAGCGTCTTAATTTTTGTTCCTTTCTCTTCCTGATGTTTGGTGGGAAATACTTTCCATCGAATTCCGCCCTAAATTCCTCCCATGTGATGTCTTGGGGCTGACGATGGGCGAATACAGAAATCTGGACTGAACTCCACCATATCCTGGCTTCGTCCTGGAATGCTCTTGTGATGATGCTCATTCGGTGCTCCATGGGGCATGCCATAGTGTCAAACACTCCTATAGCTGACAATATCCACAAGAATGCCTCTTCCCCGTCCAACTTTCCAAAGAAAGGTCATCCACCATTCTTCACGAACTTCTCATATTGCCACAGTTCCAAACTCCTCATGTCTATAGATCTGTTTGATCCCTCTGCTGGCTCATAACAGGGAAACTGTGATCCCGTACCAACTGGTACACTGTCACCTCCAACTGCTCCACTCCCCCTACGGTTTGCCCGTTACCTGCTATCGCAGGTCCACTGGCATCCTGTCTCATCCTTGCCTGAAGTGGGGCAACCAGAGGAGCTGTTGCGGGGTAGCTCCCTGTTGCAGCGGTGGAGGAGGAGGCGGCGGCGGAGGGCCCATGGGCACTACTGGCTCTCCTTGCGCCTCTTCATCCATGGCTGGTCTCTTCTCTGCTCTAGCTGCTGGTAGAGCTATCTATTTGAGCTCTCTCTTGAATTCCTCTTGGTCTGGTTGCATTTGTCTCCTAAATTCTTCCTGACTTTGCTACATTTTTATCTAAGCTTCCGCCAACCTGGCGATCGCTACGTCTCTCTCCAGTCGGCTACTTCAGGTGCAGTAACTGTCACGACCACTGTCTTGGTCCCGGTGGCTAACTTGAACACGGTGACTGTCTCAATGATTGCTCTCACCACGTCGGCTAGCTGACAGTGGCACACTGGTCGTCGTAGGTGGCATGGTGGTTCTCGTTCGACTAGATGTGGTGTCACTGTGATCATGGTTGGGACTGTCCTGTCTGACCAATGGAGGCAATGGGGTCCTGATCTGCGTCTGGCAGGTCCGATTCACCATCCTGTTTGTGTACCATACTCTAATCTAATCACCCTGTCACACCACTGCTAGATAAGAAAACCTGTGAACCAAAACATAAAGATAGAAAAATACCTGTCGGTACAGCTCGGAGCAGCTTCGGCACACATCTAACCTGTAACGCATATAACATCTTAATCAACCAAGGGTTAGCTCTGATACCATTATTGTAACACCCCGTTTCGGCTCACCCGTGAACCGACCCAAAAATGTCACCAGCGACCGAACCATTCGCTAATGTACTGGTTTGCTTAAGCCGACCCGGATCTGCCCTCGGCGTCTTAAGATGGGCATGCAAGCATGAGATGCATGAATGGGAACAATTGTGTTCTAACAGAGTCCTACATGCATGTGATGATATGCAAGCCAAACAAAACCATTCAACAAGCTAAAAATTTAAATAAAAATTGATTAATATTTACGGAAAAACGAACAAAATCTCCCCTAAAAGTGCAATAGGGGCCAACCTATCCACAACAATGGTATATAAATATTTTATCAAAACACAATAAAACATAACAATCTACTATGGCATTCAGTCATTATCTCTTTCGTTTCATCTAAGCAGAGTCTGAACTCCAAGGCTCCCTACTCATTCACAATTATCATTCACACAACATTAACACACCATCATTATACATTACACACGGCAGGTACATGTGTACATGGTTCTGTGCTGCTCGTCAGCAGTCTTGGCAGCTTTCATCGCACGCATTCCTGACCTACATATATATAGAAAAACCGTCAGTAACGAGTGTTACCGGCCCAGAAAATAACTAATATCAATCTGGCACAGGAGAGCAAACTCTCCTGTTGAATGAAAACCATATACTTCCACAAGAACTCTCATCAGGGCACATACGGGAGCCGTCGCCCTCGGGTTGACAGCGTCCCCCTTTCTTTCTCATTCTCATACCTTAACCATTTCTCTATCGCTTCTCGCATCAAATTTCATTCCTTTTCGACCTCTACACCTTCCATATTATTCCTGGCCTTGAGCACGAAGGTTGAGCACTCTCAGGCAGTCGCCTTTAGTACCCTTTGAAACCACACGTCTAGACATGTGCTGCATTGCAGTACCCGTGAACCTCCACACTTCTCCAGGTTTGAGGAACTCAAAGGTGGAGTTGTCAAGATCCCTCGGGAATGAAACGGCCCGCACACCATTCCAAAGCCCACTATCGACTCACACGTGCATGCTCGCGTAGCACGGTAGTCAGATTTCCCTCATTCAATCTCTCACTGAAAATGCGAAAACTATACATATATATAGGTCTAGGTTGGGATTTATACAATAGGCCCGAAGGCATCGTGAGCTGGATTTGAAGTTCGAAAACAAACTCAAGGGATCTCATCCTCAAGGGTTATTAATCCGAAAAACTGTTGGCTAAATGGCCCGAGCTAAGTGGGATCCAATAAAATGCCACTTAACTCGTCCTGCACATGATAAATCAAATACACATTAGAGTAGGGTAAAAAAATAGAGAACGAGTCCTAAATGGACCTGGTAGACGCTCCAAACGGGTCAACGTACCTAGACGGCGAGCTCTTACACTGTACCTACACAATCAAGCTAAAAACTAACACCCGCATGATGAATTACACATCTTATAACATGCACACACAATCAACAGAATCATGCATCAATCAACACACATCAACCTATATCAATTCTTGCAAGTCTACTTAGGCTAGATTGCATTAGATCATGATCATTACCTAGTTACCCTAATTAGTTTCTTAGCCTCCATTTTTAACCCCACTCAATCAAACAAATTTCATATTTTATCCTTAATCAAATCTACATTTGTATATATTATTATAACACACAATTCACCTATCCTAGCATGCAATTTAAATAACCAATACTTTCAAATAATTAAGTTAAAATAAATTATACCTCGCGTCGTCGAAAATCAGCGACAGCTAGGGTTTTCATTTCGTGGCTCGAAACTCAAATTCGGCACCTAGCGGCGTCCAAAGTCCAATCAGATTGGACCAGGTGCTGTCGGCAAAAGAACTGGCAAATTTCCCACGAATCCAATTTTCCGGCGGTTCCGGCAGTTTCCAGCGAGTGTCGGCGGTTTTACGGCTGATTCCGGCGGTTTTCCGGCGATGATTCGGGATGGGGCAATCAAGGGGTCTATCAGCACCAGCTTGACAGGCTTGGTTCGATGGTGATGTCAAACAAAGCAGCCGGGGCGGCGTCGAAAGTAGGTGGCGGCAGTGGCGTGCTCCGATCGGGGCTGCGGCCGGCCTCGACGGTGGTCGGGATGATGGGGGAAACATCGGCGACGGCGAGGGGTTGGTCGTTGGGGTCACAGCGGCGGCGGCGCAGCCCAAACAGCGGCAAATCGACGAGGGAGGGCGTGGCGGCGAGACGGTGGCCGGGGTGGGTCGTGGCGGCACGGCGACTGCATGGTGGAGCGGGGCGGCGTTGATCAGCGGCAGCACGGCGTTGAGAGCAGCGGTGGCGGCGACCAGCACAAGGCGGCGAGGGTTTTGGGAGGGAGAAAAATACCCTCAATGGCAATTTCGTAAATAAGTATTGACTCGATTCTGACTCGAGTCAAAATAATAACTAGTTCATAATAAATTCTAAAGAAAATCTAGAAAAATATGGGAGAATCCCCTAAAATGGAACGAATACAGCAACATCCAAATGATATGTTCTATAACTAATGACCCACCCAAATATGATCCAATGCGTCGTAATCCGCTATTCGGCCTAAAACTATTTCTACGATCCAACATATAAAAAGAAAAAAATACTGCATACTTTCATATATTCTGATAACTCATATCTCACCATCTTCTTGACGTTATCATCATATATTCAGGTACACTTGACTCTCATTGCTCATAACTCACGGCTGGCCTCGACTCAGCACGTGGTTCATGAAACTGACTCGACTCGAACCAACGGTCAAACCGACTGGTTTGGTAATGTAAAACCTTGACTCAAGTCACAGGTTTTACAATTAGTCTCCGTTTAGGATTTTCTGGTTATATCATTGCATGCATTATAAGGATTTTGGACTGTCGGATTGTGCCCCTTTGGCCTAGCTAGATTGCATTTAGGGTTTTAAGGCCCATTTAGCCTTCTTGACTCGATTCGCACCTATAGAGTCACATTTAAGACTCGAGCTAGTTTTGGCTTTGGACAGTTTTGATACGAGCTTTCCATCCATATGTATATTGTATATACCCAAAGCTGCATTCCACTAGGTCAAGATTTGTTAGTCGTCCAAATCATGCCATGTGGAAAGATCTGAGTCGTTCACTCAGGCTTATCTTCACCATGTTATACTTCCAGAGATCTTTCACGATTTCAAAATTTACACACTTTAGAGCCACCACCAATTCAGCTCGACGCCGGCGAGTCTCTGCCTGCCCGGCCATTGGACTGGTGGTATCAGAGCCAAGTTTCCCACTAGCTCATTTTATGACTCAAGTACCTTGTTGCAAAGTCAAATAATTATCATTTCCAACTGTGTTGTGTTTTGAATTAACAAATTCATTCGTTACTAATAAACCTAAGTCATAACTGAAAGAGAACATATTAATGAACCATGATGGTTCGATGTTTCATATGGCAGACACCCATAGACATTCAAGCCGATCTACGTAGTCAAATTCTAACACAGAGAATGTGTTGGCTCAAATCCTGACTGCCATACAGGGACTAGCGCAGGCTTTAGAAAATACAAATTTTGTAGTTCAAAATATTGTTCAGTGGTTACCAGGAGTGGTAATGGGAATGGAGCCTTAAACTTGGTAGCAGGTCCTAGTAATGTCCCAGATGGTGATCAGGGAGTGCCCAAGGGCGGGCAGGGTTATCTGACCTGGGCAAGCGAGGGAGCTTCCAAACCTAGTGCGACCAGTAGTGCGACAAGTGGTGCCGCTAGCTGTGGATGATAGTGAACGATACACTGTGGAAAAGTTTCGGAAGAATGGAGCTAAGATATTCATTGGGGGGAATGATCCAATGAAGGTGGAGAGTTGGATAGACATTACTGAAAAAGCATTTAAGGTTCTATCGGTGCCCCACCGCCATCAGTGAGGTTGGCAACATGCATTCTTCACGAGGAAGCATCTTACTGGTGGAAATCCATGGAGAAAACCACAATCCATCGATGTGAGATTTCTTCCATCACATGGGCGGAATTTGTGACAGCTTTCAATGGACAATATTTTCGAGAGCCCATTGTCCAGAAGAAGGCACTAGCGTTCGCTAATTTGGTTCAAGGGGAGGATTCGGTTCGGGAATATGTGTATTCCTAGACGAACTTCCACGGTTACCTCCTAAGCGGGCAGTGGAGTTTGCCATTGACCTAGCACCTAGAACAACACCAATTTCTAAAGCACCATACCGCATGGCTCCAACAGAACTCAAGGAGTTGAAGAGTCAACTAGAGGAGTTGTTGCAGGTAGGTTTCATTCGACCAAGTACTTCACCATGGGGAGCCCTTGTTCTTTTTGTGAAAAAGATGGATGGATCACTTCGGCTGCGTATTGACTTCACCAAATCAATCAAGTGACAATCAAGAATCGGTCTCCCTTACTGAGGATTGATGATTTGTTTGACCAGCTAAGAACAGTTGGAATATTTTCCAAGATAGACTTGCGGTCTGGTCATCACCAATTGCGTGTAAAGGAGTTAGACATATAGAAAATGGCCAGAGTTCAATGGATCTATCGAAAGTGAAAACAGTCATTGATTGGCCACAACCCAAGTCGGTCACTGACAACAGAAGTTTTCTTGGTTTAGCGGGTTACTACAAGAAATTCATTAAAGACTTATCCTTAGTGGCATTGCCAATGACCAAACTCACAAACAAAGGCGTCAAGTTCGAATGGAGTAGTAAGTGTGAGGAAATTTTCTGGTCTCTAAAGAAGAGTCTAATAACTGCACCTGTCTTGGCACTGCCAAATGGTAATAATGGATTCGTAGTCTTCAGTGATGCATCCCTGTTGGGTTTACGATGTGTCCTTAGGAAGGCAGGTAAATTCGTGGCCTATGCCTCTTGTCAATTGAAAATTCATGAGCAAAATTATGCAACCCATGACTTGGAACTGGCAGCAGTAGTCTTTGCACTGAAAATTTGGAGACACTACTTGTATGGAGTCAAGTTCGAAGTCTTCATTGACCATCGGAGTTTGAAGTATATCTTCACCCAAAAGGACATTAACTATAAAAACCATGATTTTTATTACAAGACTCGAACCTAAATATTATGAAATTAATATAGATGAACTGATATGGTTGGTTATCAAGTCGACCGGTCATGGTTCGACTTAAGGTCACCTAGAAAATACCTATTTATGAATGGATGATGGGGTGTGAGAATTTAATGAAGGGGTCGTTGAACCTAAGAAATACCAATGGATGATGGAGTGTGAGAATTTAATGAAGGGGCTCATTGAAGTGTATATATATGCAGGAGGAGGGAGTATTTCATCCCTCATCTCCATCCCAGGCGACCTCCCCATTACTGTGTGAGTATTTCATCCCTCATCTTATTTGTTTCCATTACGATTCCTGCATGAAAGTTTGTTGAAGACGCCCAGCCAAGTTGCTAGATCTCCGGCGTCTTATGCACGAGGTTCTTGTCGATTGCTTAGTTGTTTTGTAAATGGACATGTTAATAATTAATTATCATTAGAATTGCTGAAAATTTAATAAGGAATGAAGACTAACATGAACTAATTATATCATTCAAAATTCATAGTAAATTAGTCATGTAAGTTGCATGTAGGTTCATGCAAAATAAAATTATACTAATGTATAATTTTATGACCTCATTCAGATTAGGGTTCACGGGTCACAGTCAGGCGAAATCACAAGTCAGGTACGTATAATAGGTAGAACATCGTATTTTGCTTATTGGTAGCCTTGGTCGGCCTGAGCCCAGATTCGACCACTATGTACCGAGTGTAACCGGGGTCAAAGAATTGACTCAGTCCGACACGGGGTCGTATTATGTGAGTAAATTGTGTAATGCATCGACATTGTTTTACAGGAGTGATAGCCGCCACATAAAAAGGCTACGACCGGGGTGTGTGAGGCACTGGCACTAGAATTGGTAGTGAGAGCTTCCCCACAAACGGGGCGTAGCAATCACCAGAGTGCAGTGATAGCTTCCCCATAAAAAGGCTACGGCCGGGGTGTGTGAGGCACTGGCACTAGAGTTGGCAGTGAGAGCTTCCCCACAAACGGGGCATAGCAATCACCTGAGTGCAGTGATAGCCTCCCCATAAAAAGGCTACGGCCGGGGTGTGCAAGGCACTGTCACAGGAATGCAGTGATAGCCTCCCCATAAAAAGGGTATGGCCGGGGTGTGCGAGGCACTGGCACTAGAATTGATAGTGAGAGCTTCCCCACAAACGGGGCGTAGCAATCACCTGAGTGCAGTGATAGCTTGCCCACAAAAAGGCTACAGCTCGGGGTGTGCGGATTACAGCGGATACCTCCTCCGCAATGTTTTGGAGTATAGCGGAATCGCTCCACCACATATTAAAATAAACATAAGGAAATGGTGGAATGTACTTGATTTGTTTTATCTATTATACTACTTAGTGTTATAATCACTAACGCGGAATTGCCTCCGTAGGTGTGCAGATACGAAAGTAGGTGATTGACAACCAGGGCTTGGAGAAAAATAAATATGAGGACTCCTTTTATTATTTAATTGAGAAATAAGTGTGGCTACTGGGAAACGGTCTAAGACTAGGGGTTCTTTATATATGTTTTTGTTTAAAAAAAATGTTAGACATATTTGCTTTATTGTGAGTAACACATGGCCAGCTAGGCCCACATTGTTGTGACAAATGGCCGGGTTGTTACATTAACGTTCGACAAAGACAGTAAATGGAATATTTGAAGGACTATGACTTCCAAATCTTATATCAGTTGTCTCAACCTTCTGACACGTTGAGTCGGAAGGGCAACGTGGACAAAGGTCACCAGCTAGCTAGACTTTGGGCCATGTTAGCAAAAGTGGTGGCTATGTAACACCCCGTTTCTGCTCACCCGTGTACCGACCTGAAAATTTCACCGGCGACCGAACCGTTTGCTAATGTACTAGTTCAGTTAAGCCAACCCGGATCTGCCCTCAGCGTCTTAAGATGGGGATGCAACCATGAGATGCATGAATGGGAACAATTGGGTTCTAACGGAGTCCTACATGCATGTGATGATATGCAAGCAAAACAAAAACATTCAACAAGCAAGAAATTTAAATAAAAATTCATTAATATTTACGGAAAAACGGACAGAATCTCCCCTAAAAGTGCAATAGGGGCCAACCTATCCACAACAAGGATATATAAATATTTTACCCAAATACGATAAAACATAATAATCTACTATGGCATTCAATCATTATCTCTCTCATTTCATCTGAGCCGAGTCTGAACTCTAAGGCTCCCTACTCATTCACAATTATCCGCTCCTCTCATAAGTAGCAATTTATCAAGGCAAAATCATTCTAATTATTATTCACACAGCATTAACACACCATCATTATACGTTACATGCGGCAGGTAGATGTGTGCAAGGTTCGGTGTTGCTCCTCCGCAGTCCCGACATCTTTCGTCGCTCGTATTCCTCACCTGCATATATATAGAAACACCATCCATAATGAGTATTACCGGCCCGAAAAATAACTAATATCAATCTGGCACAGGAGAGCAAACTCTCCTGTTGAATGAAAACCATATACTTCCTCAAGAACTCTCATCAGGGCACATATGGGAGCCATCGCCCTCAGGTCGACAGCGTCCCCCTTTCTTTCTCATTCTCATACCTTAGCCATTTCTCTATCGCTTCTCGCATCAAATCCCATTACTTTTCGCCCTCTACATCTTCCATACTACTCTTGGCCTTGAGCACGAAGGCCGAGCACTCTTAAGTAGTTGCCTTTAGTACCCTTTGAAACCACAATCTAGACATGTGCTGCATTATAGTACCCATGAACCTCCACACTTCTCCGGGTTTGAAGAACTCAAAGGTGGAGTTGTCAGGATCCCTCAGGAATGAAACGGCCCACACACCATTCCAGAACCCACTATCGACTCACACGTGCCCGCTCGCCTAACACGGTAGTCAGATTTCCCTCATTCAATCTCTCACTGAAAATGCAAAAACTATACATATATATAGGTCTAGGTTGGGATTTATACAATAGGCCCGAAGGCATCGTGAGCTGGATCTAAATTTCGAAAACAAACTCGAGGGATCTCATCCTCGAGGGTTATTAATCTGAAAAATCGTTGGCTAAATGGCCCGAGTTAAGTGGGATTCGATAAAATGCCACTTAACTCGTCCAGCACATGATAAATCAAATACACAATAGAGTAGCGTAAAAACAGAGATCAAATCCTAAACGGACCTGGTGGAAGGTCCAAGCGTGTCCTCTTGCCTAGGTGGCGAGCTCGTACTCCGACCTATACATCGAAACTAAATACTAACGCCCACTCATGATGCAGTCAAACATCTTATATCACACAAACATCCATCACGCATCAATCAACACACATCAACCTATATCAATTCTAGCAAATCTACTTAGGTTAGTTTGCATTAGATCATGATCATTAACTAGTTACACTAATTAGTTTCTTAGCCTCCAATTTTAGCACCGCTCAATCAAACAAATTTCATATTTTATCCTTATTCAATTCTACATTTATACATATAATTATAACACGTAATTCACCAATCCTAGCATGCAATTCTAATAATCAATACTTTTAAATAATTAAGTTAAAATAAATTATACCTCGTGATATTCGTGGCTCGAATTTGGCACCCTATAGCGTCTGAAGTTCGATATAGTTCATTTGGGTGGATTCAGCGGAAGATCAGGTGATTATCAACGAATTTAGTGAATCCAATTTTCCGGCGACTTCCGGCGGTTTTCCGGTGACTGTTCTGGTGGGGCAATCGTGGGTAAGGGTTACCATTGGCTCGGCGAGCTCGTCCCAATGGTGGTGACAGCAAGGTTTGCCACAGCGGCGATGACTGCCAGCAGCGGCTTCTAGTTTGGTCAGTCGGTCGTTCCGATCAGGCCCATGACCAGCTTCGATGGTGGTGCTAGGTAAGGGGGAAATAGCGGGGAGGTCAAGGGGGTGGTCGTCGAGGTCACGACGGCGGTGGCATGGCCCGGACGACAACGAATCGACAAGGAGAGCGTTGCGGCTTGTGGGTCAATTCTGGGGTCATGGCAGTGAGCCGATGGCCGGGGTGGTCGGGGCGGCACCGTGACGTCATAGCTAGGCGGGGTGACCAAGATCGGCAGCAGTGTTACGTCGGCGGTAGCAACGAGCACAAGGCGGCGGTAGGGTTTGGGTGGGGAAGTGTCGGGAAAGGAGGTGAAATACTCCAATGGCAAAATCGTAAATAAGTATTGACTCGAGTCAAAATAATAACTAATTCGTAATAAATCTAAAAAAATCTAGAAAAATATGAAAAAAAATCCCATAAAATAAAACAAAGACAACAACATCCAAATGGCATGCTCTATAACTAATAACCCACCTGAATATAATCCAACGTGTCCTATTGGGTTATTTAGCCTAAAACTATTTCTACGATCAAAATATAAAAAAAAACTGCATACTTTTATATATTCTGATAAATCATTTCTCACCATCTTCTTAACATTATCTTCATATATTTAGGTACACCTGACTCTTATCGCTCATAACTCACGGCTAGCCTCGACTCAGTACGCGGTTCATGAAACTGACTCAGCTTGAACAAACAGTCGAATCAGTCTCTGCCTCTCTGGCCTTGACCTTGACCTTGCTGACCTCTTTGTTGTGGTTGTTGTAGGGGAGCTGGGAGTGTAAGTCTCTGCAGAGGTGCTGGGAGTGTCACTTGTTGGGTCTAGCCAGTTGGACAAGTTGCGCCTCTATGCCTTGGTTGACCGCATCTGTAGCATGCATCTGTGCTTGCTTTGCACTCACCTCCATGTCGACGTCGACAATTCTTACAGAAGGGTGCTCTGTAGCCCTAAATTTGGGCATCCCTAGCCCTCATGGCAACTGGTGCATCTAATCGATGTCTCTGTTGTTCTCCCTGCTCTGGCTGATACGGCCTCGAATGTTGATGCCTCTGGTCAACATCCCGACGAGGTCTGGCAGCTATAAGTCGTTATGCCTTCCCTGCAGCTCTCACAACATCACCGAAAGTAGCGAACTTCCTATCCAAATAGGCCATCCTGATCTCGTGATGGAGGCCTTCGTAAAAACGCTCTGTCCTTATTTCTTCGGTGGACACCAAGTCTGGTGCAAATCTCTCCAGAGCTCTAAACCTAGTCTCGTATTGTACCACCGTCATTGATCCCTGCCTCAGCATCTGGATTTCTCGTTCCTTTCTCTTCTTGACATTTGGCGGGAAATACTTTCCATCGAATTTCGCCCTAAATTCCTCCCATGTGATGTCCTGGGGTTGACGATGGGCGAATGTAGAATTCTGGACCGAAGTCCACCATATCCTGGCTTCGTCCTGGAATGCTCCTGTGATGATGTGCACTTGGTGCTCCATGGGCCATGCCATAGTGTGAAACACTCCTACAGCTGACGATATCCACAAGAATGCCTCTTCCGTATCCAACTTTCCAAAGAAAGGTCGTCCACCATTTTTCACGAACCTTTTGTACTGCCACAGTTCCAATTTCCTCGTATCCACTGTTTTGTTCGATCTTTCTCCTTGCTCATACCGAGGAAATTGTGGTCCCGTACCTATTGGTACACTATCAAATCTTGTAATTCCACTTCTGCCTGCAGTCTGCCTGCTACCTACTGCTGTGGTTCCACTGATGTCCCGTCTCATCCCCGCCTGAAGTGGGCCAAATAGGGGAACTATCGTTGGAGTAGTCCTCTGTTGCAGCGGTGGAGGAGGAGGCGGGGGCAGAGGGTCTGTGGAAACTGCCGGCTCTCCCCATGCCTCTTCACCTACTGCTGGTCTCTTCTCAGTTCTGGCCAGAGAAAGAGCTATCTGTCTGAGCTCTCTCCTGAATTCCTCTTGGTCTTGCTATATTTGTCTCCTAAATTCTTCCTGACTTTGCTGCATTTGTATCTGAGCTTCTGCCAACCTAGCAATTGCTGCGTCTCTCTCCTGTCGACTACTTCTGGTGCGGTAATTGTCATGACCAGTGTCTCGGTCCCTGTGACTATCTAGGTCCTGGTGACTATCTCGATCGCGGCCACTGTCTTGATGATGGCTCTCACCACGTCAGCTAGCTGAAACTGGCACACTGACCTCTACTGGTGGCATGGCAGTCCTAGGTTGACTGGAGGCGGCGTCACTGTGAACAGGGCTAGGACTGTCCTGCCTGGGCATGGGAGGAGATGGACTCTTGATCTGTGTCCGACGGGTCTGTGTGACCATCCTGCTAGTAGTTCCTGCTCTAGTCTACTCGCCTGTCACACTACCGATTTGTAAGGAAATCTACAATCAAAAACATCAAAACAGAAAAATACCTGTCGGAACAGCTCGGAGCAGCTTCGGCACACATGTAACCTGTAACGCATCTACCATCATAATCAACCAAGGGTTAGCTCTGATACCATTATTGTAACATCCCGTTTCGGCTCACCCGTGAACCGACCCAGGAAATGTCACCAACGACCGAACCGTTCGCTAATGTACTGGCTCGGTTAAGCCGACCTAGATCTGCCATCGGCATCTTAAGATGGGGATGCAACCATGAGATGCAAGAATGGGAACAATTGGGTTCTAACGGAGTCCTACATGCATGTGATGATATGCAAGCAAAACAAAACCATTCAACAAGCAAGAAATTTAAATAACAATTCATTAATATTTACGGAAAAACAGATAGAATCTCCCCTAAAGGTGCAATAGGGTCCAACCTGTCCACAACAAGGGTATATAAATATTTTATCAAAATACGATAAAACATAACAATCTACTATGGCATTCAGTCATTATCTCTTTCGTTTCATCTAAGCCGAGTCTGAACTCCAAGGCTCCCTACTCACTCACAATTATCCGCTCATCTCATAAGAAGCAATTTATCAAGACAAAATCATTCTAATTATCATTCACACAGCATTAACACACCATCATTATACATTACACGCGGCAGGTACATGTGTGCGCGGTTCCGTGCTGCTCCTCCGCAGTCCCGACAGCTTTCATCGCTCGCATTCCTCACCTACATATATATAGAAAAACCGTCAGTAACGAGTGTTACCGGCCCGGAAAATAACTAATATCAATCTGGCACAGGAGAGCAAACTCTCCTGTTGAATGAAAACCATATACTTCCTCAAGAACTCTCATCAGGGCACATATGGGAGCCGTCGCCCTCGGGTCGACAGCGTCCCCTTTCTTTCTCATTCTCATACCTTAGCCATTTCTCTATCACTTCTCGCATCAAATCTCATTCCTTTTCGCCCTCTACACCTTCCATATTACTCCTGGCCTTGAGCACGAAGGCCGAGCACTCTCAGGCAGTCACCTTTAGTACCCTTTGAAACCATAAGTCTAGACATGCGCTGCATTGCAGTACCCGTGAACCTCCACACTTCTCCAGGTTTGAGGAACTCAAAGGTGGAGTTGTCAGGATCCCTCGGGAATGAAACGGCCCGCACACCATTCCAGAGCCCACTATCGACTCACACATGCCCGCTCGCGTAGCACGGTAGTCGGATTTCCCTCATTCAATCTCTCACTGAAAACGCGAAAACTATACACATATATAGGTCTAGGTTGGGATTTATACAATAGGCCCGAAGGCATCGTGAGCTGGATCTGAAGTTCGAAAACAAACTCGAGGGATCTCATCCTCGAGGGTTATTAATCCGGAAAATCGTTGGCTAAATGGCCCGAGTTAAGTGGGATCCGATAAAATGCCACTTAACTCGTCCTGCACATGATAAATCAAATACACAATAGAGTAGCGTAAAAACAGAGAACATGAGTCCTAAACGGACCTGGTAGAAGCTCCAAGCGTGTCCTCGTGCCTAGGCGGCGAGCTCCTACTCCGTACCTACACATCGAAACTAAATACTAACGCCCGCTCATGATGCAGTCATACATCCTATATCACACATACATCCATCACGCATCAATCAACACACATCAACCTATATCAATTCTAGCAAATCTACTTAGGTTAGTTTGCATTAGATCATGATCATTACGCTAGTTACCCTAATTAGTTTCTTAGCCTCCATTTTTAACACCGCTCAATCAAACAAATTTCATATTTTATCCTTAATCAATTCTACATTTATACATATAATTATAACACGCAATTCACCAATCCTAGCATGCAATTCTAATAATCAATACTTTTAAATAATTAAGTTAAAATAAATTATACCTCGTGTGATTCGTGGCTCGAATTCGGCACCCTATGGCGTCCGAAGTTCGATAGGGTTCAATCGGGTGGATTCGGCGGAAGATCAGGTGATTTTCGACGAATTTCGGTGAATCCAATTTTCCGGCGACTTCCGGCGGTTTTCCGGCGACTGTTCCGGCGGGGCAATTGGGGGTAAGGGTTAGCACCGGCTCGGCGAGCTCGTCCCAATGGTGGTGACGGCAAGGGCAGCCGCGGCGGCGATGACCGCCGGCGGCAGCGTCGAGTTCGGTCGGGGCGGTCGGTCGTTCCGATCAGGCCCACGGCCGGCTTCGACGGCGGTGCTAGGTAAGGGGGAAACGTCGGGGAGGTCAAGGGGGTGGTCGTCGAGGTCACGGCAGCGGCGGCGCGGCCTGGACGGCGGCGAATCGACAAGGAGAGCGTCGCGGCTCGTGGGGCGATTCCGGCGTCGTGGCGGCGAGACGGTGGCCGGGTTGGTCGGGGCGGCACGGCGACGGCACAGCAAGGCAGGGCGGCGACGATCGGCGGCAGTGTGACGTCGGCGACGGCGGCGGCGACGAGCACAAGGCGGCGGTAGGGTTTGGGTGGGGAAGTGTCGGGAAAGGAGGTGAAATACTCCAATGGCAAAATCGTAAATAAGTATTGACTCGATTCTAACTCGAGTCAAAATAATAACTAGTTCGTAATAAATTCTAAAAAAATCTAGAAAAATATGAAAAAATCCCATAAAATAAAACAAACACAACAACATCCAAATGGCATGCTCTATAACTAATAACCCACCCGAATATAATCCAACGCGTCCTAATGCGTTATTCGGCCTAAAACTATTTCTACGATCAAACATATAAAAAGAAAAAAAATACTACATACTTTCATATATTCTGATAACTCATTTCTCACCATCTTCTCGACGTTATCATCATATATTCAGGTACACCTGACTCTCATCGCTCATAACTCACGGCTGGCCTCGACTCAGCACGCGGTTCATGAAACTGACTCGACTCGAACCAACGGTCGAACCGACTGGTTCGGTAACGTAAAACCCTGACTCGAGTCACGGGTTTTACAAGCTCTCAATCATGTGGAACAACTAACAGGGTTACTGGCAAATCTGGTTATTTCCAATGATTTGGTTGATCAGGTTAAGCTATCGCAAATGGGTGATGAGAAGCTAAATGAAATGTTGGACAAGACTCTTGACATTGTAGCTAATTCCAATAGTGTGATCAAATTTAGAGGAAGGTTGTGTGTACCCAAGGGTGATGCACTGTGGCAAAATATCATGGAAGAGGCTCATCGCTCAATGTTCTTGATACGCCCTGGAGTTACTAAAATATATCAGGATTCAATACGCCCTGGAGTTACTAAATTGTATTAGGATTCAAAGTGAATCTACTGGTGGATTGGGATGAAGAGGGATGTTGTGTATTTTCTCTCCAAGTGTCAAACTTGCCAATAGATCAAAGCCCAACATCAACTACCTGGCGGACTATTACAACCTTTAGAAATACCAACCTGGAAATGGGAGTGTGTCACTTGCGACTTTATTGCAAAGCTCCCAAGGACTTAGAAGAGGCATGACTCCATATGGGTGGTTGTGGACCGTCTGACCAAGGCAGCTCATTTCATCCCCACAAAATCATGAGGGACGGCGGAATACCTAGTAGAATTGTATGTCCATAGCATTGTCAGGCTGCATGGGATTCCAAAAGAGATAGTCACTGACAGAGATCCCCTATTCACTTCACATTTCTGGGAAGCTTTCAAAAAAGTTATGGGGACCCAAATCAAGCTAAGTACAGCATATCATCCTGAAACTAATGGTCAGAGTGAGAGGACCATTCAAACTTTGGTAGATTTGTTAAGAGCTTGCATTCTTAACTGGAAAGGAGATTGGGATAAACACTTAGCCTTGGCTGAATTGTAAAGACCGTGGGAAAAAAAATGGATGCGTACAGTGTCCGGGAAGGACCGAACGTGTTTTATTCTTTACCCGGTTACTTATTTACCAATTTTATTATTTACCCGGTTAAATGAAAGAGGACGTCATTTTGAAAGACGATGTCATTTTTCACATACGGGTGTTCTCTTCTTCCTTGCCGATGTTTCTTCCTTGCTTGGGTATCCTTCCTATCTTCCTCTTCTTAATTTTCATGCATTCATATGTCTTTTTAATTAATAATAAGCTTGATAATCATGACAAATCAAGTCTGAAATAAAAAATAAACAACAAGAACTAAATTGAAAACATGAATCCCATCCATGGCGGAGTAGTCTGCAATTTTGGCAAGATGGCCGACCGAAAAAATGTTTGTAAGGCATTCCCCCACAATGCCGATGTCCTCTATTGCTCCTAGGTGGAAGGGAGGGCTCGCCATGGTGGCGAAATTACAGCAGGTTATGGGTGGAGTTGTAGGGAGCAGCGCTGTGGAGGAATTCCAGACATCTATACCAGTTCCCTGGCCAAGGCTCACGCCGTGCATGCTCACAGCGCTTGGCCTTGATGTTGGCTGGTCGTGCAGGGAGAAAGGAAGAGTTCCCGGTAGTGTTGTTAGCCGGACGGAGTTAAATTCGCAGTCCCGGTGGTGATGCGGGTAAGAAGTCGCATCTTGGCACAGAATAGAGTTGAAAGTGATCATGTTTTGGGTTGCTAGGGAAGGGAAGCAATTAGGGAAGGAAGTGATCATGTTTTGGGTTGAAGAAGAAGACGCCAAGACTGGTTTTTGAGTGCAAAGATAGTGTTTGGAGAAGAAGGGGACGTTGCGGAGAAGAAGATGGCGGTTTTATAAATATGGGTTGACTTGATACAATAATACTAACTCGCAATAAATCTTTAAAAATAATCATTTTAATGGGTTATGGGTAAAGTTTCTATACTAATTAATTATTAGACGAAATCGACATGGACATAAGTAATAAAAATATGGTAATGATAAACAGTCGATAATTAATTGGCACACAACAAGCGATAAAATTAAATCGGAGGGTTATAAATGATCAATAAAATAAAGATTAGAGATTTAATCGTACAACTTATTTAATAATTGCTATGAATAAGGATAGCGATTAGAGATTTAAAACCATAAACTAAATTATCAAGATTGTGGTTAAGTCATTATCGTATTAAAGGAAAATATACTAATAATAGTAATTAAATATTTGTTTACAAGTTGACAATTATTATATTATTTATAAAGTGTTAATTATGATCTAGATTATTAATGTAAAGTAGGATTTAAATGATTATATCACATGACTAGTTTAATATTTAATATTGTTGAAATTTAATAGTTATATATATATATTAGTCATTTAGTTGCATGCATTTCTACTCGAATAAAATTATACTAATGTATAATTTTATGTCCTCGTTATGATTTGGATCATTGGTGGAAGCTGCGAGTTTGAAATATCTAGGTTCATACAATTATTTAAAATGTTGTATTTTCCCTTATGCACAACCTGGTCAGCCTGAGCCCAGATTCGACCTCCATGCACCGAGTGCAACCGGGCTAAGGAATTGACTCAGTCTGATATGGGCTACGCCATTCATAATCAAATAATAGACATGATGGATTGACCTATCAGCAAATAAATTGGACATGGCAAATTGGACTCGCCAGCCAATTACGTACATGGTGGATTGGACTCACCAACCGGTAACGGACATGGCGGATTGGACTGGCCAGCCGGTAATGGACATAATGGACTAACCCATCAGCCAATAAATTAGACATGGCGGATTGGACTCGCAAGCCAATTACAGACATGGTGGATTGGACTCACCAGCCGATAACGAACATGGTGGATTGGACTCGCCAGCCGATAATGGATTGACCTATTAGCCAATAAATTAGACATGGCGGATTGGACTCGCAAGCCAATTACGGACATGGTGGATTGGACTCACCAGCCGATAACGGACATGCTGGATTCAACTCGCCAGCTGATAATGGACATGATGGACTGACCCATCAACCAATAAATTGGACATGGCGGATTGGACTCACCAGCCAATTACCAACATGGTGGATTGGACTCACTAGCCGATAATGGCATGGCAGATTGGACTCGCCAGCCGATAATGGACATGATGGACTGACCTATCCGTAAATAAATTGGACAAGGCGGATTAGACTCGCTAGCCAATTACGAACATGGTGGACTAACCCATCAGCCAATATATGAACATGGTGGACTGACCCATCAACCAACTAATGGACATGGTGGATAGGACTCACCAGCCGATAACGGACATGACGGATTGGACTCGCCAGCCGGTAATGGACATGATGGACTGACCCATCAGCCAATAGATGGACTTGGTAGACTGACCCATCAGCCAACTAATGGACATGGTGGATTAAACCATCAGCTAATAAATGGACATGCTAGAATGGTCACAATTGCCATTATTATAGATAATGATAGGGAGTTTACGGACTTGTTTTGTTTAATTATACGGCATAGTGGTTAATCATTAATGCTTAATTGCCTTTGTAGGTTTGCAGCTGCAACTAAAGTGTAACACCCCGTTTCGGCTCTCCCGTGAACTGACCTGGAAATGTCACCGGCGACCGAACCGTTCGCTAATCTACTGGGTTCGGTTAAGCCGACCCGGATTTGCCCTCGGTGTCTCAAGATGGAGATGCAAACATGAAATGCATGGATGGGATGCGTGGGTTCTAAAGTAGTCCTACATGCATGCTATGATGTGCAAGCAAAACAAAACCATGCAACGGCAAGAAATTTTTAATTAAAAATTATCCACAACAAGGGTATATAAATATTTTATCAAAATACGATAAAACATGATAATCTACCGTAGCATTCATCATTATCTCTTTCGTTTCAATTGAACCAAGCCTGAACTCCAAACTCACTACTCATTCACATTTATCCATTCATTTCATATCAAGCAATTTATCTAAACAAACACATCAAAATTATCATTCACGTAGCAATAACACACCGTCATTATAGATTACACGTGGCAGGTACATGTGTGCGTAATTCCGTGCTGCCCGTCCACAGTCCTGACAGCTTTCATCCCTTGCATTTCTCACCTACATATATATAGAAAAACCATCAGTAACGAGTGTTACCGGCCCGAAAAATAACTAATATCAATCTGGAACTTAACATGATTTAATTGAATTTATTTCAAGCTTTTACTCTTTTATTCAATCGGATCGTTTGAATTATCATGTTCTAAATGCTAAGAATAGATTGATCACCTATTTCTTAGATCATGAGGTTTAATTAGATTTCGGGAGAAATTAATTAGATTAGTCATTGATAATTCATCATACGACGAGTCTTTTGACTTGTTTGTCGTTGTGGTCGGAAGATACACAACACCGTATGCGGTTGTAAGGCAATTCTTAATGCGTTATTTTGTTGATTAATCAATTATCACCGGGAGGTAGAAATTGAGGCAAAATAATAGAAGCATGAAGGAGCGGGAGCCACCATGTCATATAATTATCCTAGATCGACAATCCGAGGGAATAAAAGATAAAAGTAAGATATGATGAAGATTTAAATCATGTTAAGGGAAATTCGACTCTAGAACGAGTTTTATAATTTTGACTTCTCTTTTAATTTAAAGTTAGTATTTAGATTCCGTTAAGTTAATTATTTTTGTTTTGTTCTTAATTTTATTTTCTTTAATTAATTTAAGACAATTCAACTCTCTGTGGGAACGATAATCTAATTTATCATTATATTACTTGTTACGACCATGTACACTTGCATGCTATTAAAATTAGTCTAACACAATGCAGTACCCGTGAACCTCCACACTTCTCCGGGTTTGAGGAACTCAAAGGTGGAGTTGTCAGGATCCCTCGGGAATGAAACGGCTTGTACACCATTCCAGAGCCCACTATCGACTCACGCGTGCCCGCTCACGTAGCACGGTAGTCGGATTTTCATTCATATCTCTCACAAAAATGCGAAAACTATACATATATATAGGTCTGGGTTGGGATTTATACAATAGGCCCGAAGGCAACGTGAGCTGGATCTGAAGTTCGAAAACAAACTCGAGGGATCTCATCCTCGAGGGTTATTAATCCAGAAAATTATTGGCTAAATGGCCCGAGTTAAGTGGGATCCGATAAAACGCCACTTAACACGTCCTGCATGTAATAAATCAAATACACAATAGAATAGCGTAAAACAGAGAACGAGTCCTAAACGGACCTGGTAGAAGCTCCAACGGGTCCACGCGCCTAGGCGGCGAGCTCCTACACCGTACCTACACAATCAAGCTAAAAACTGAATGCCTGCATGATGAATCACACATCCTATAACATGCACACACAATCAACACAATCACGCATCAATCAACACACATCAACCTATATCAATTCTAGCAAGTCTACTTAGGCTAGTTTGCATTAGATCAAGATCATTACCTAGTTACCCTAATTAGTTTCTTAGCCTCCATTTTTAACACCACTCAACCAAACAATTTCATATTTCTATTCTTAATCAAACCTACATTAAAAAGAAATATATTTATAACACACACACAAATCCTAGCATGCAATTCTAATAACCAATATTTTTAACTAATTAAATTAAAATAAATTATACCTCGCGTCGTCGAAAATCGGCGACGGCTAGGGTTTCCGTTTCGTGGCTCGAAACTCGAATTCGACACCTAGCGGCGTCCGAAGTCCGATCAGATTGGACCGGGTGCGTTCGGCGGATGATCCGGCGAATTTCCCACGAATCCAATTTTCCAGCGGTTCCGGCGGTTTTCCGGCGAGTGTCGGCGGTTTTCCGGTGGATTCCGGCGGTTTTCCGGCAATGATTCGGGACGGGGCAATCAGGGGGTCTATCGGCACCAGCTCGACGAGCTTGGTCCAATGGTGGTGTCAAACAAAGCAGCCGGGGCGGCGATGGCCGTCGGCGGCGGCGTCGAAAATGGGTGGCGGCGGCGGCGTGCTCCGATCGGGGCTGCGGCCGGCCTCGACGGCGGTCGGGATGATGGGGGAAACGTCGGCGACGGCGAGAGGGTGGTCGTCGGGGTCACAGCGGCGGCGGAGCGGCCCGGACGGCGGCGAATCGACGAGGGAGCGCGTCGCGGCTTGTGGGGCGATTCCGGCGTCGTGGCGGCGAGACGGTGGCCGGGGTGGGTCGTGGCGGCACGGCGACTGCACGGCGGGGCAGGGCGGCGTTGATCGGCGGCTGTACGACGTCGGCGGCGGCGGCGACGAGCACGAGGGGCGGCGGCGGCTAGGGTTTTGGAAGGGGGAAGTGTCGGGAATGGAGAAAATATACTCCAGTGGCAGTTTCGTAATTAAGTATTGACTCGATTCCTACTCGAGTCAAAATAATAACTAGTTCGTAATAAATTCTAAAAAATCTAGAAAAATATGGAAAAATTCCATAAAATAAAACAAACACAACAACATCCAAATGGCATGCTCTATAACTAATAACCCACCCGAATATAATCCAACGCGCCCTAATGCGTCATTCGGCCTAAAACTATTTCTACGATCAAACATATAAAAAGAAAAAAATACTGCATACTTTCATATATTCTGATAACTCATATCTCACCATCTTCTCGACGTTATCATCATATATTCAGGTACACCTGACTCTCATCGCTCATAACTCACGGCTGGCCTCGACTCAGCACGCGGTTCATGAAACTGACTCGACTCGAACCAACGGTCGAACCGACTGGTTCGGTAACGTAAAACCCTGACTCGAGTCACGGGTTTTACATAAAGACTAAGAGACGACAGGGTGGTTCTTCTACCAACTCAGGTGGTGAACAGATAATAAGCGGACTTCTCTTTTACTTTTCTTGTGTTATAAATGTGGCTATGGGAAACGGTCCAAGACTATGGGATAATTACTTCATGCATTGTCATTTGAAACATAAGTTCTTTTGAGTTAGAAATGCTAGACTTATTTGCTTTCATATTATTCATGTAACCTTTTAAGTAACACCCGGTCCGGTTAGGACTGGTCGTTATAGGGTTGGTTTTGTTAAATTTTGAGTAATACCTGGCCAGTAAGGCCCACAATATCGTGAAAAATGGCGGGTCGTTACAGGTGGTATCAGAGCACTGGTTTCCCACTAGCTCACATTTTATGACTCAAGTACCTTGTTGAAAAGTCCAATAATTATCTTTTCCCACTGTGTTGTGTTATTGAATTAACAAATTCATTCTGCTAATAAACCTAAGTCAAAACTGAAACAAGAACGTATAATGAACCATGATGGTTCAACGTTTCAGATGGCAGGCACTCGTAGACAGTCAAACCGATCTACTGCAGTCAAATTCGAACACAGAGAATGTGTTGGCCCAGATCCTGACGGCCATACAGGGACTAGCGCAGGCTTCAGAAAATACAAATTCTGTGGTTCAGAATATTGTTCAGCGGTTACTGGGAGTGGTAGCAGGGAATGGAGCCTCAAACTCGGCAGCGGGTCCCAGAATCACCCCAGATGGTGGTCAGGGAAGTGCCCAAGGGCGGGCAGGGTTAGCAGACCCGGGCGAGCGAGGGGAGCGTCCAAACCCAGTGCCACCGGTAGTCCGACCAAGTGGTGCCGCCAGCTGTTGATGATAGTGACCGTTACACTGTGGAAAAATTCAGGAAGAATGGAGCTGAGATATTTATTGGAGGGATCGATCCAATGAAGGCGGAGAGCTGGATTAGACATTACCGAAAAGCGTTTAGAGCTCTGTCTGTGCCCCACCGCCATCAAGTGAGATTGGCAACATGCATGCTTCAAGAGGAAGCATCTTACTGGTGGAAATCCATGGAGAAAACCACATTCCATCGACGTGAGATTTCTTCCATCACGTGGGCAGAATTTGTGGCAGCTTTCAATGGACAATATATTCCAGAGCCCGTTGTCTAGAAGAAAGCACTAGCGTTCGCTAATTTGGTTCAAGGGGAGGATTCGGTCCATGGGAATATGTGTATTCCTAGACGAACTTCCAGGGTTACCTCCTAAGCGGGCAGTGGAGTTTGCCATTGACCTAGCACCTGGAACAACACCAATTTCTAAAGCACCATACCGTATGGCTCCAGCAGAACTCAAGGAGTTAAAGAGTCAACTAGAAGAGTTGTTGCAGGTAGGCTTCATCAGACCAAGTACTTCACCCTAGGGAGCCCCTGTTCTTTTTGTGAAGAAGAAAGATGGATCACTTCGGCTGTGTATTGACTATCGAAAAATCAATCAAGTGACAGTCAAGAATCGGTACCCCTTACCGAGGATTGATGACTTGTTTGATCAGCTAAAAACAGCCAAAATATTTTCTAAGATAGACTTGCGGTCTGGTTATCACCAGTTGCGAGTAAAGGAGTCAGACATACAGAAGACGGCTTTCCGAACTCGGTATGGATATTATGAGTTTCTGGTTATGCCTTTTGGTCTAACAAATGCACCAGCGGCCTTTATGTCACTCATGAACACAGTATTCCACGCATACCTGGACAAGTTTATTATCGTATTTGTGGACGACATTCTGGTCTATTCAAATAATGAAGAAGAGCATGTGAAGCACCTGTCTATTACTCTTCAAGTTCTGAGAGAACATCAACTGTTCGCCAAGCTCTCAAAGTGTGACTTCTGGATGAGGGAGGTAAATTTCCTTGGTCATATTGTCTCAAAGGCTGGAATTGCAGTGGATCCATCAAAAGTGAAAGCAGTCACTGATTGGCCACAACCTAAGTCAGTCACTGATATCAGAAGCTTCCTTGGTTTAGCGGGTTACTATAGGAAATTCATTAAAGACTTCTCCTTAGTAGCATCGCCGATGACCAAACTCACAAGGAAGGGGGTCAAGTTTGAATGGAGTAGTAAGTGTGAGGAGAGTTTCCAGTCTCTAAAGAAGAGTTTAACAACTGCACTAGTCTTGACCCTGCCAAATGGTAATGAAGGATTCATAGTCTTCAGTGATGCGTCTCGGTTGGGTTTAGGATGCGTCCTTATGCAAGAAGGTAAGGTGGTGGCCTATGCCTCTCGTCAATTGAAGATTCATGAGCAAAATTATGCAACCCATGACTTGGAACTGGCAGCAGTGGTTTTTGCCCTGAAGATTTGGAGACACTACTTGTATGGAGCCCAGTTCGAAGTCTTCACTGACCACCAGAGTTTGAAGTATATCTTCACCCAGAATGACCTTAACCTTTGACAGAGGCGGTGGATAGAATATTTGAAGGACTACGACTTCCAAATCTTATACCATCCAGGGAAAGCGAAATGTGGTAGCCGACGCGTTGAGTCGGAAGGGCAAAGTGGACAAAAGTCAGCAGCTAGCTAGACTTTGGGCCATGTCAGCAGAAGTGGTAGCTATCAACCCGGTGGAGCAACTAACAGGCTTACTGGCAAATTTGGTTGTTTCCAATGATTTAGTTGATCGTGTTAAGCTAGCACAAATGGGTGATGAGGAGCTGAATAAAATGTTGGACAAGATTCCTGACATTGTAGCTGATTCCAATAGTGTGATCAGATTTAGAGGAAGGTTGTGTGTACCCAAGGATAATGCACTGAGGCGGAATATCTTGGAGGAGGCTCATCGCTCAAAGTTCTCGATACACCCTGGAGTTACTAAAATGTATCAGGATTTAAAGCGAACCTATTGGTGGATTGGGATGAAGAGGGATGTTGTGGATTTTGTCTCTAAGTGTCAGACTTGCCAACAGATCAAAGCCCAACATCAACTACCTGGAGGACTATTGCAACCTTTAGAAATACCAATGTGGAAATGGGAGTGTGTCACATGCAATTTTATTTCAAAGCTCCCAAGAACTCAAAAGAAGCATGACTCCATATGGGTAGTTGTGGACCGACTAACTAAGGTAGCTCACTTCATCCCCACGAAATCAATGAGAACGGCGGAATACCTGGCAGGATTATATGTTGACAATATTGTCAAATTGCATGGGATTCCAAAGGAGATAGTCTCCGACCGCGATCCCCTATTCACCTCACATTTCTGGGAAGTTTTCTGACAAGCCATGGGAACTCAAATTAAGTTGAGTACAACATATCATCCCAAAACTGATGGGTCAGAGTGAGAGGACTATTCAAACTTTGGAAGATTTGTTAAGAGCTTGCATTTTTGACTGGGGAGGTGACTGGGAGAAACACTTAGCCTTGGCTGAATTCACCTACAATAACTCTTACTAAGCTAGTATAGGGATGGCACCATTTGAAGCCTTATATGGTAGGCCCTGTAGATCTCCATCGTGCTGGCTGGAGTCTACCGAAGTAGTTATAGTCGGGCCAGAGATGGTGAGGGAAGCAACTGAAAAGGTGAAACTCATTCAGCAAAGACTTAAGGTAGCTCAGGATCGACAAAAGAGTTATGCTGATACTCGAAGGAAGGACCTAGAGTTCCAAGTTGGGGAGTTTGTGTACCTAAAGACATCTCCTACGAAGGGGGTGATCAGATTTAAATTATTAGGGAAGTTGAAGCCAAGATTCATATGACCGTTTCCAATCCTGGATCGAGTTGGGAATTGTGCATATAGATTAGCATTGCCACCAAGCCTAGCTGGAGTACACAATGTTTTCCATGTGTCAATGCTAAAGAAATATGTATGGGATGAGGATCATATCATCACAAATTTTGAAGACTTAGAGCTACAATCAAATTTAACCTACGAGGAAAAGCCGATCCACATCCTGGCAAGAGAAATAAAGACACTCAGGAACAAGGAAATTCCTTTGGTAAAAGTATTGTGGAAAAATCAGGGGTCAGAGGAAGCTACATGGAGACTGAACAAGAAATGGTAAGGAAATACCCTAGCCTATTTGTGGCATAGGAGCTTTATATTGTAGTAGCATGAACTGATCCCAAAGAAAAATAAATAAAGTTAATCATAATTGTTCTGTTGCCTGTTATGATATTTCGGGGACGAAATATTTCCAAGTTGGGGAGATTGTAAAGACCGTGGAAAAAAAATGGACGCAGACACTGTCCGGGAAGGATCCGAACACAGTCTAGGAAGGACTGAACGTGTTATATTCTTTACCCGGTTAATTATTTACCCATGTTCATTATTTACCCAGTTACAGGTAATGAAATACGGGGTGTTTTCACATACCCTAGCTGTCATTTTCATTTTTATAAATTTTGAAAGAGGACGTCATTTTTCACCTACAGGTGTAGGGGTGTCTTCCTCACCTTAGCCGCCTAGTTCTCCTCTTCCTTGCCGGTGTTTCTTCCTTGCTTGGGTATCCTTCCTATCTTCCTCTTCTTAATTTTCATGCATTCATATGTCTTTTTAATTGATAATAAGCTTGATAATCATGAGAAATCAAGTCTGAAATCAAAAATAAACAACAAGAACTAAACTGAAAACTGGAATCCCGTCCATGGCCGAGTAGTCTGAAATTTTGGCAAGATGGGCGACCGTAAAAACGTTTGCAAGGCATTCCCTCACAACCCCGACGTCCTCTCTTGCTGCTGGGTCGAAGGGAGGGCTCGCCATGTCCCTGGTTTCCAAGTGGTGGCGGAATTACAGCTGGTTATGGGCGGAGTTGTAGGGAGCAGCGCTGTGGAGGAATTCCAGACATCTATACCAGTTCGCCGGCCAAGGCTCACGCCGTGCATGCTCACAGCGCTTGGCCTTGACGTTGGGTTGTCGTGCAGGGAGAAGGGAAGAGTTCCCGGTAGTGCTGCTGGCCGGACGGAGTTAAATTTGCAGTCCCGGCGGTGCTGCTGGCCAGAAGTCGCGTCTTGGTGCAGAACAGAGTTGGACGTGGATGGTTGCTGAAATGCACGAGCTTTAGGCTTCCAATTGGGTTGCTAGGGAAGGGAAGCAATTAGGGAAGGAAGTGATCTGGTTTTGGGTTGAAGAAGAAGATGCCAAGACTGGTTTTTGGGTGCAAAGATGGAGTTTGGAGAAGAAGGGACGTTGGGGAAGAAGAAGATGGCAGTTTTGTAAATATGGGTTGACTCGATACAATAATACTAACTCGTAATAAATCTTTAAAAATAATCATTTTAATGGGTTATGGGTAAAGTTACTAAACTAATTAATTATTGGACGAAATCGACATGGACATAAGTAATAAAAATACGGTAATGATAAACGGTCGATAATTAATCGGCACACAACAAGCGATTAAATTAAATCGGAGGGTTATAAATGATTAATAAAATAAAGATTTTACCTTTACCATATTAAATTTAATATTAGGTAAATAAAGTGATTATTTTAATAACGAGTCAGTAATATAGAAAATGGGTTATTAAACTATAGTCGGGTATGCAATCACTAGCGTCGAACCTAAATAGCATAATGAAAATAAATAAAGTTCGAAATTTTATTGAGTCGAATAATTTAAAATAATTGTATTAATAATATTTTTAAATTAGAATAATACAAATTATTTTAAATAATTTAATCGTACAACTTATTTAACTAAATTGCTATGAATAAGGATAGCGATTAAAGATTTAAAACCAGTAAACTAAATTATCAAGATTGTGGTTAAGTAATTATCGTCTCAAAGGAAAATATACTAATAATAGTAATTAAATATTTGTTTATAAGTTGATAATTATTTTATTATTTGTTAAGTGTTAATTATGATCTAGATTATTAATGTAAAGTAGGATTTAAATGATTATATCACATGAATAGTTTAATATTTAATATTGTTGAAATTTAATAGTGATAATATATATTAGTCATTTAGTTGCATGCATTTCTACTCGAATAAAATTATACTTATGTATAATTTTATGTCCTCGTTCAGATTAGGATCATTGGTCGCAGCTGCGAGTTTGAAATATCCAGGTCCGTATAATTATTTAAAATGTTGTATTTTCCCTTATGGACAACCTGGTCAGCCTGAGCCCAGATTCGACCACCATGCACCGAGTGCAACCAGGGTCAAGGAATTGACTCAGTCTGACACGGGCTACGCCCTTCATAATCAAATAATGGACATGTCAGATGGACCTGACACCATCAGACTAATAAATTGGACATGGCGAATTGGACTCGCCAGCCAATTACGTACATGGTGGATTGGACTCACCAGCCGATAACGGACATGGCGGATTGGACTCGCCAGCCGGTAATGGACATGATGGACTGACCCATCAGCCAATAAATTAGACATGGCGGATTGGACTCGCAAGCCAATTACGGACATGGTGGATTGGACTCACCAGCCGATAACGGACATGGTGGATTGGACTCGCCAGCCGATAATGGACATGATGGACTGATCCATCAGCCAATAAATTGGACATGGCGGATTGGACTCGCCAGCCAATTACGGACATGGTGGATTGGACTCACTAGCCGATAATGGACATGGCGGATTGGACTCGCCAGCCGATAATGGACATGATGGACTGACCCATCAGCTAATGGACTCACTAGCCGATAATGGACATGGCAGGATTAGACTCGCCAGCCAATTACGGACATGGTGGACTGACCCATCAGCCAATAGATGGACATGGTGGACTGACCCATCAGCCAACTAATGGACATGGTGGATTGGACTCACCAGCCGGTAACGGACATGGCAAATTAGACTTGCCAGCTGGTAATTGAAATGATGGATTGTCCCATCAGCTAATAGATGCAATTGATAGACTGACCCATCAGCTAACAAATGGACATGGTGGACTGAACCATCAACTAATAAATGGACATGTTGGAATGGTCACAATTTTCATTATTATAGATATTGATAGGGAGTTTATGGACTTGTTTTATTTAATTATACGGCTTAGTGGTTAATCACTAACGCAGAATTGCCTTCGCGGGTTAGCAGCTGGAACTAAAGACTAAGAGATGATAGGGTGGTTCATCTACCAACTCAGGTGGTCAACAGATATTACGCGGACTTCTCTTTTTACTTTTCTTGTGTTATAAATGTGGCTATGAGAAACGGTCTAAGACTGTGGGATAATTACTTCATGCATTTTCATTTGAAAAATAAGTTCTTTTGAGTTAGAAATTCTAGACTTATTTTCTTTCATATTATTCATGTAACCTTTTAGGTAACACCCGGTCCGGTTAGGACTGGTTGTTATAGGGTTGTTTTTGTTAAATTTTGAGTAACACCAGGCCAGCAAGGCCCACAATATTGTGAAAAATGGCGGGTCGTTACATGAATTCACCCATAATAACTCTTACTAGGACAATATAAGGATGGCACCATTTGAAGCTTTATACGGTAGGCCCTGCCGATCACCATCATGCTGGTTAGAGTCTACCGAAGCATTTATAGTCCGGCCAGAGATGGTGAGGGAAACAATTGAAAAGGTGCAACTCATTCAGCAAAGGCTTAAGGCATCGTATGATCAATAAAAGAGTTATGCTGATACTCAAAGGAAGGACCTAGAGTTCCATGTTGGGAGTTTGTGTACCTAAAAACATCTTTAAGGAAGGGGGTGATCGGATTTAGAACATTAGGGATGTTGAAACCAAGATTCATAGGACCGTTCCCAATCCTGGATCTAGTCGGAAATTGTGCATATAGATTGGCGTTACCACCAAGCCTAGCTGGAGTACACAAAGTTTTCTATGTGTCAATGCTAAAGAAATATGTACGAGACGAAGATCATATAATCACAACTTTTAAAGACTTAGAATCACAACCAAATTTAACATACGAGAAAAAGCAGATTCGCATTTTGGCAAGAGAAATTAATACACTTAGGAAGAAGGAAATCCCTTTGGTAAAGGTATTATGGATAAATCAGGGATCAGAGGAAGCTACATGGGAGACTAAGCAAAAGATGGCAAAGAAATACCCAAACCTATTTGTGGCATAGGATTCTTATGATTGTGGTAGATGCACCGATACTGAATAAGTAATTAATTCTTAGTTTCTGTTGGTCGTTATAATATTTTGGGGACAAAATATTTCTATGTTGGGGAGATTGTAAAAATTGAGGGAAAAAAAGAGTCTAGATATTTAAATTAACTTCCATAGAACCATACTTACTCATGAAGAAAGACATGCCTAAGATAGGATAATAAATGAGTAATTTTCTTCGTATACCCTATTATATTTTTGAAGGCAAAAATTTCCAAGCTGGTGAGATTGTAAAACATAGAAAATAATTAGGTTATTTTATTTAGGGTTTTGTAAATCTTAAAATGAATCAATTATTTAATAAAATTAATTATTGGAAATCAATATATTATCAATTATAACTCAATAATAGTTTTTGACCTTTCGTTATCACACAAATATAGTTATGAGTAATTACGTTCTTTTCTATAAAATTTAATATAGTGACTTCTTAAATTCCATACATATTTATAAAATTTAATGTAATGACTTCTATAATTCTACACATATTCTTCTATATAAAGGAAAGTTCTGTTGTTAAATGAAACATCCTCTGGATAGGTTGTGAGCATGTTCTTCACCAAATTTTAGGTCCGTATAATTATTTAAAACGTTGTATTTTCCCTTGTGGACAACCTGGTCACCCTGAGCCCAGATTCGACCACCATACACTGAGTGCAACAAGGGTTAAGGAATTGACTCAAACCAACACGAGCTACACCCTTCATAATCCAATAATGGACATGTCAGAAAGGACCTAACAGCCCATAATACAATAAATTGGACATGGCGGATTGGACACGTCAGCCAATACGCACATGGTGGATTGGACTCACAAGCAAATAACGAGCATGGCGGATTGGACTCGCCAGCCGGTAATGGACATGAAGGATTGACCCATCAGCCAATAAATTAGACATAGCGGATTGGACTCGCTAGCCAATTACGGACATGGTAGATTGGACTCACCAGCCAATAACAGACATGGTGGATTGGACTCGCCAGCCGATAATGGACATGATGGACTAACCCATCAGCCAATAAATTGGACATGGCGGATTGGACTCGCCAGCAAATTACGGACATTGTGGATTGGACTCACCGGCCAATAACGGACACGGCAGATTGGACTCGCCAGCCGGTAACAGACATGGCTGATTGGACTCGCTAACCGATAACGGACATGGCGGATTAGACTCGCCAGCCAATTATGAACATGGTGGAGTGGACTCACCAGCCGATAATGGATATGGCGGATTGGACTCGCCAGCCGGTATGGACATGATGGACTGACCCATCAGCCAATAAATTGGACTTGGCGGATTGGACTCGCTAGCCGATAACGGACATGGCGGATTGGACTCGCCAACCGATAACGGACATGGCGGATTGGACTTGCCAGCCCGTAATGGACATGATTTACTGACCCATCAGCCAATTACGGACATGGGGGATTGGACTCACCAGCCGATAACGGACATTGTGGATTGGATTCACCAGTCGGTAATGAACATGATGGAGTGACCCATCAGCCAATAGATTGACATGGTGGATTGACCCATCAGCCATTTAATGGACATGGTGGACTGAACCATCATGTAATAAATGGACATATTGGAATGGTCACAACAGCCAATTTTATAGATAATGATAGGGATTTTATGGACTTGTTTTGTTTAATTATATAGCTAAGTGTTTAATCACTAATACGGAATTGCCTCCGCACGTTTGCAGCTAGAACTAAAGACTAAAAGACGACAAGGTGGTTCTTCTACCAACGCAAGTGGTGAACAGGTAATAAGCAAACTTCTCTTTTTACTTTTCTTGTGTTATAAATGTGGCTATGGGAAATGGTCCAAGACTGTGGGATAATTATTTTATACATTGTCATTTGAAACATAAGTTCTTTTGAGTTAGAAATGCTAGACTTATTTGCTTTCATATTATTCATGTAACCTTTTAAGTAACACCCTATCTGGTTAGGACTGCTCGTTATACAGTTGGTTTGGTTAAATTTTGAGTAACCCCTGGCCAGCGAGGCCAACAATATCGTGAAACATAGTGGGTTGTTACAACAATCAAAACAGCCAAAACAAAAATTTTGTCGGCAAGCATTTGTGTGTGTGGGCAAGGTAGGTCACTGCTCCTCCACCCAAGTAGGCCTATCCAGTATTTAATTGTCACCTACATATTATAAAGAAAAATGTCGGTAATGAGTGTTATTAGTCCAAAAATATAACTACATAACAAACTAGCAAATGAGAGCTAACTTTCATTTTGAATAAAAACATTGATATACTTTTCGTGAACACTCCTAAGGGCATCTACTGAGGAGCCATAGGGCTGCGACCCAGCACAATCTCACTAGTCTGATGCCTCTCTTGGCATTTTCTCATTTTCCTGGTCCCTTGGGACTACTAGTATATCCTAAGCCCTCTCCTTTCCTCCATAATTCTTTTGGCCTTGACCACGTGCGGTATACTAAACAGTACCCATAAACCTCCAAGTTTTTCCGGGTGTGGGGAAATGAAAACGGGAGTTGTCAAGACCATCGAAAATGGCACAGCCCGCTCACTAATCTAGAGCTCGCTTTGACTAGCATGTGCACCCGCTTATGGTATGTGCAAGTCGGCTTTCCCACCTCTCGTCTAACTGAAACCCTATAAAACTATATATATGTCTGGGAAGGGATTTATATAATATGTCAGAAGGAAATGCAGTGGATCTTATTTTCAAAATCAAACTCTAGGGATCTCATCCTCAAAGGTTATTAATCAAGAAGATCGATTGATTAAACAACCCAAGTTAAGTGGGATCTAATAATATGCCACTTAACTTGTCTTGCAAATAATAAAACAAACATACAATGGAATAGAGCATAAAACAGGGAACGACTCCTAAACGGGTCTGGCAGAAGCTCTGAGCGTGTACTCGCCCGTAAACGGCAAGTTCCTATCTCATACCTGCATAATAAACTAAAAACTAATGCCCACTTATGATCCATTAACACATCCTATAGCATACATACATCAATCACACATCAATCAATATGAGATTTCCTATGCAACGTTACATTAGGTTACGATAATTACTTGGTTTACCTAATAAGTCCCTTAACATTCGTTTTAATACAATTCAATCAAGCTAATTCATTTTTTTTACAATAAAAATATCTCACTTTAGGTTATATCAATCCAACCATGTCATGCTAAATATCATTAATTTTAAATAATTAAATTGGTGTTAATTCTACCTCATGTCATCGGCAATCGGCAATGGCTAGGGTTTTGTCGTGCTGCTCAAGAATCGAAGCCGGCACTTGTCGGTGTCCAAAGTTCAATCGATTTTGATTGGATGAGTTTGATGGATGATTTGGCATATTCCAGCAAATCTAGTTTTCCAGCAATTTTCTGGCAGCTTTCGGACGATATTTCGGCAATTGTTGCTGGTAGTAGCTAAGCGATGAGATGGTGGTGGTATGGGGTACCAGTGGCGCCAGTTCAGCAAGCCCGACGTGTGTACGACATTGAAGAGGTCGGCAGAGGTGGCAGGTGGATGGAAAATGGCCAAATAGGGCAGTTGACAATGGGGGTGAAGAGATCTAGCTGAGATGGGTGGTGTTGTTCTCCGCTCCGGTCAGGGAAGGTTATGAGAAGGTCGGCGACGTCAAAACGGTGACTGGATGGCGGTGATGACGGTCACCGGTGGCCGGATTAGTGATGGGAGCACTGCATAAGGGCGTGGCAATTTGGGTTGTGCAAGCCGGGCAGTTGCCGAGGGCGTTCGGGGTGGCACGGCGACGGCACAGTGGCATGGATCGGCAACAAAGTAGAGGCTGGACACAATGTCGGCAGCAGAGGAGGGGTGGTGTGGAGGGTTTGGGGGAATAGGTGTCAGGGGAAGAAAATAGGTTAGGGAGAAGGTCCAACATAGTCTCATAAATACAACTTGATTCGACTCTGATTTGAGTCAAAAATAATAACTAACTTGTAATAAATCCTTAAAAAATCTAGAAAATAGGGGCAGACCCTATAAAATATAATGCGCATCATAACATCACAATGACATACTCTATAACTAATAACTCACTCAAACTGCCCTATAACACATCCAAATTCGTTATTCGGCCTAAAAAATAATTCTAGGATCTAATACTAAAATAATAAAAAAATTTGGGCATACTCTAATAGATTCTGATAACTCATTCTGTTGTTATCTTACTAACGTTATCATCATATATTTGGGCACACTTGACTCTCATGGTTCGTAACACACAATCGGTCTCGGCTTGGTACTCGTGTTTTGAAATTGAGTACTAAAAATAGCGATCGAACTGACCGAGTCAGACTATAAAACCTTGACTCGGATCACGGGTTTTACAAATTTAATCTAAGAGACTATCAAATCTACTAGAGGCTCCAGAGGGTAATAAGTGGATTATCAAATTACACCACAAAAGGACGTATCTATAGGCTACCAAAGCCTCTCAAAGAAATAGCGGTGTTAGACTTTAAACCCCTTTGTGTCTTTAGCCAACGGCTAGTTTTTACAGAGTATCCAGATCACTCAGCTGCCAAACAATTGACCGATTGTCAACCGAACAATCACTTAAGCTAAGCCATGTTAGATTCTTCAACTTCTACTATCAAAACGCATGACTGATCATCTTACCAAACATGTTCCCAAACTTCACTTATTCTGTTGTGAGCTTCTAAACTCCACAATCGATTTTCAACGTCTTGCCAAAGATCCCTTTGATTGCTGAACATTTTCTTCTTCGGCTTTGCTTCAAGTTCATTGTGTTTGGCTACTGAACCATTGACCGAACTTTGGCCAAATTGTTGAGTTTTTTAATTTTTCAATATTTCTTTTCATCTTATTTTCCATTTCTTATGACTTTATTTTGCATTTCCTTTCCTTTCATACCAACCAAATAAGCCCTACCTAAGGGTTTGTTTGGTTTGAATAAAAATAATATAAATGACATAAAAAATATAAAATAGTCAACCTCACTCAAAGTAGATTTATTTTATTTTTTCATGTATAAAGTAATATTAAGTAAATAATTTTGTGTCTAAAGTAAGTATGGTTACATTTAAGTGGACCATAAAATAATGATGAATACTTCCAAATGAGTTACCATATGCAATTAATCATGATTATTTTCTATATAAGATCCAATGAGCTGATGCCGATTTTTCTAAAAAATATATTACGTAAAATAATCATGAATACCAGCTGGGCTGGCCATCAACTTTCCAAAAAAAGGCAAATTTTGTGGACTCGCTTTGGTGGCGGCTTACCCCAAATCGAATCATTTTTAAGTGGAGTAGAACCCATGGGACCAGGCTTCCAGAAAATTGTAAATCCCGCCGGCTTCTATTTCGTCCCTCTCACCCTTGCAAATGCCAACCCCAAGAAACGACACATAATAATACCCAGAATCATTTACTCCATTGTAAAATAAAATAAATAGTCCTTAGTCACAATTTGGGTCCAGATTGATTCCCTCATCAACATCAATGAACACAAAATATCTTAGCTATTAGCAAGATTTGTTTGGTATAAATGAACCAAAAGATAAACTTGAACAACCAGGATAGAATAATGTATTTCTAGCGGATACTATTTTGAGTATTCTGACCAAACATTTGCACCAATGTCGGGCCATGAAATCCATCCTTCGATGTTAAACAAGCTACTGTATTGTTGTGGTAGGTTTTGGGTCGTGTAGATGATTATTGAGTAGTGGGCATAAACATATCTTTAAATTAGAATTCATGTGATCACAAATGATGCCCTTCCTCACCCTCTTCGTTTGTCCAAACTCTGATCCAAAATGTACGAGCGTTAGTATAGTTGACAAGCAGACTTCATCAGGTATTTTTTTCATGCAACCTGTTCCTCAAATTTTGACGGTGGGACGGTGCAGTAGTAGAAAATTAGATAAATAGTGGTGGTTTAGCTTTTGCAAGAGACAATATTATAAGAAGTGTATAAGTTTTGACAGTCCGTTCCTCTGACCGCAGCATTGAAGCAGCCAAAATTGGTTGAAAAAAACAGAGAACCTGCAACCGCCGACAACGTCAAATTTTTTTAAAAAATCATTTCATTACAATAAAGAAAGTAAATGTGTAAAACCTATTGCTCGAGTTAAAGTTTTACATTATCAAACTAGTCGGTTCAATAGTGGATTTGAGTTGAGTTAGTTTCATAACCTGCATACTGAGCCGAGGCTAACCCTGCGTTATAAATGATGAGGGTCAAGGGTACCCGAGTATACAATGATAACATCAGAAAAATAATGTAAAATGAGTTATTAGAGTATATAACAGTGTGCAGTTATTCATTTTATGTATTTGATTGTAGATTATTTTTAAGTCAAATAATGCATTACGACACGTTATAGAGTAGTATGGGTGGGTTATTAATTATAAACATTTCATTTTGATGTTACGGTGTGTGTTATATTTTAAGGGATTTTGATCATTTTTCTTGATTTTTTTAAATTTATTATAAGTTAGTTATTATTTTTTACTCGAGTCGAAGTTGAGTTAACTGCCACCAAACCCTCTCTCAAACCTTTCCTTCCTAAACCCCGACATTGATTAACGCCGCTCCCAATTCTCGCCATTGAGGCCCCCTCCGGCCACCGTATCCCCACCAATTGATGGTGCCAACCACCACCGAGTCATCACTGAACAGACCCCTCCCTTCCTTGCTGCCGCCCACCCTCCATGACACCTCGACACCTAGCCCTAACGTCATGCATCCCGGTGCGAATTCGCTGCTGTCCACACAGTTCCGCTGCCGCTGTCCCACTGACACCTTCCCCCTCCACCTAGCTGTACTTTCCCCTACACCTAGGGCCATAGTTGAAGCCGGCCAAGGGCCGATCGGACAAGCCAACTGACCGACTCGCCACCACCCCCAGCAATCATAGCTGCTACTGCCACTCTCACCACCACCACAATCGGGTGGAGCTCTCCGAGCTAGTGTAGACCCATAGCCTTGATTGCCTCGTAGAAAAAGTTGCCAAACAATCGCTGGAGTGCCTCTTGAAAACTGTCGAAAACCGCCAAAAAACTAGATACACTGAAATACACTAGAAATTGCCAAATTTTTGTCGAGCTCATCTAGCCGAACCCTATCAAATTTTGGATGCCGCCAAGTGCCGAATTTGAGTCTCGAATTGCACGACAAACCCTAGATGTCACCTATTGTCGACGATGCGATGTCTAATTAACTTTGACCTAATTACTTAAAATAATGATTATTATCACAACATGCTAGGACTTAATGGATTGATGTGATAAATGTTTTATTGTAAATAAAAATGAATTGTATGATTTGAATTATATTAAAATAAATGATAAGGAACTATTTAAGTAAATTAAGTGTTAATTATTATTCAAATGCAATGTAGCCTAGAAAATCGGAAATGGATGGATAAGTGACTTAATGTGATAAGTACTTGATGTGTGTGATGTAGGATGTATGAATGCATCATAGTAGGCATTAGCTTTTAGTTTTGATATGTAAGTACGGAGTAGGATTTCACCACCTAAGCTCGTGGACATGATTGCAGCTTCTAGTAGGTGTGCTTAAGACTAGCTTCTGGTTTGACTTTTACTCTGCCGTGATTTATTTTAACATAAGTAGACGTGTTGAGTGGCAGAATTATCGTATCCCACTCCATACAGGTCATTTAGTCGTACAAAATTTTTAGATTAATAATCCTCGAGGATGAGATCCTTTGAGTTTGTTATCAAAAACTCAAATCCAGATCACAATGCATTCGGGCCTATTATACTACAATCCCCACCCAAGCCTACATACATGTAATATTCTCGAGTTTTAGTGAGAAGTGAGACAAGTGAAAAATGACAACCGCACTAGCAAGTATGCGCATGTTAGTTAAAACAGGCTATGGATTGGTGAGGGGCGGTTCCATTCCCCAAGGATCATGACAACTTCACCTTTGAGTTCATCAAACTTGGAGAAGTGTGGAGGTTTACGAGTACTGCAATGCAACATATGTCTAGACTTGTTGTTTCAAAGGGTATTAAAGGTGCATGCCTGAGAGTACTCTGCCATTGTATTGAGAGCCAATTCAAGATAAAGAAAGTGACGAGAATTGAATTGTTGAGAGAAAATATCTTGTTTTTGACATGTTTTCCACCATTAATATATATATATATATATATATATATATTGCTTATGTTGACAGGGTGGTCCTTATTGCACTTTTAAGGGAGTCATTGTCCGTTTTGTTCTAAAAATAATTATTTTCTCTAAACTTTTCACGTGTTTGTTTTTGTTTTGAACCTAATTGTATATCATAACATGCATTTAGAACCACGGTAGTGCCTAAGCATCTCATCTATGAATTGAATGCTTGCATCACCATCTTTAGATGTCAAGGTTAGACCGAATCAAGTAGATTAGTGAACAGTTTGATTGCCAGTAGCATTTCCAGTTTGGTTCACAGGTGAACTAAAATGGGGTGTTACAATCTTGGTATCAAAGCAAGTTACATGTGTACAAAAGCTACTTCGAGTTGTGCCAACAGTTATTTTTGTCATAATACTTTTGGTTTGCAGATTTTCTTGCCAATTAGTGGTGTGACAGGGTGTTCAGGTTAGAGCAGGGATTACATGTACGATGGTGAAATAGACTCATAGGAAGGAGATCAGAGCCCCATCCCCTTCCATTACCTATATAGAATAGTCCTAGTCATGGTCACAATGCCACAACTTCTAGTCGACCAAGGACTACCATGCCACCAGGAGAGGCCACTGTGCCAGTCTCAACTAGTTGACGCAACGAGAGTCATCACAGCAAAAGTCATTACACTAAAATTAGTTGACAAGAAAGGGATGCGGCAATTGCTAGTTGGCTGAGCTTTAGATATAGATGCTGCAAAACCAAGAGGAATTTAAGAGAGAGCTCGGATAGATAGCCCTCTCAGTAGCCAAAGCTAAGAAGAGACCAACAATGGATGAAGAGGCATGAGGAGAGACAGTAGTTCCCATGGGCCCTCCTCCTCCAACTCCTCCACCGCTGCAACAGAGGACTACTCCATTCTAGGCAAGAATGGCACCAGATGTCAGTGGATGTGCATGAGTAGGTAGTGGGCAGACTGTAGGTAGAAGTGGAGTTGTAGGATGTGACAGTGTACCAGCAAGTATAGGACCACAGTTTTTGTAGTATGAGCTAGGAGAAGGGTCTAATAAATCAGCAGATGCAAGGAATTTGGAACTATGGCAGTAGGAAAGGTTCGTGATGTAACACCCCAAATCCAGTTCACGCTCGTGAACCAAACCGGCAAGTTATAGGCCCCAGTTAGGTCGGGATAGGAAGTTTGCCACCTTTGGTGATTTATTGAGAGTTGCAAGTGAGGCAAACCGAGTTATATCTACCGACCTCGCTGAGATTTTGACCAGAGGCAGCAACATCCAAGGCCATATTAGCTAGAGTAGGGAGCACAACAGATACGTCATACATATGTACCAATTGTCATGAGGGCTTTGGATGGCTAGGTTTAGGGCAACAAACCACCTTTATTTCCGAATTGTAAATGTCATCAATGAGGTGAGTGTAGACCAGACACGAACGCATGTTACAATTGCAATTAGTCAGGACATCGAGCCATAGATTGCAAAGTAGGTGCTAATGTATGCTATAGTTGCGGTAACCTAGGGCATAGGGCTGCAACCTATTCAACTATCTAGAACCAGCAGTTGACACTCCCAACACCTCAACAGAGACTTTCACTCCCAGCTCCCCAACATCAGCAGCAACAGAGAGCTCAACAGAGCAAAAGTTAAGGCCAGAGAGGCGGAGACCAACAACCACCAAGACAATAGTAGAGGGGACAAAATCAGAGAGGGTATATGGCTGCAAGGCAAGCTAAACAATAGGCAGTCCCAACTTAGAATCAAAGGGAATAGAATCGGCAGTACCACCAGCAGCATCTTCTACCCAGCATGGCAGCAGCCAATGAGGATGTATAAAACCATAGTGGCAGAATCACTTGAGCATGATAGGTACGCTTTAAATAGGCTTTGTACCTACATGAGTCTTATTTGATTATGGCTGCACGAACTCATTTATTTTATACACACACACAAGTAGAATTTGATGTAAGATAGAAGAGTTAGGACATTCAGTATTAGTGTCAACTCCCACCGGTAATATGATAGCTACAAGTGAGTATGTGTGTAATATCTGTTTGACAACTCATAGTTGATTTAATATTGTTCAAGCTACAAGAATTTGATGTGATATTTTGAATTAACTGGATGTCCAAGCAAGGAGCCATGATAGATTGCCAAAGCAAGATAGTGATTTCCCGCCACGAAAGAAGCTGCTTTTGGATGACCAGAGTAGTTTCAAGGACAAGCTGAACATTCAGCAGATTCCGCTGGTTAGAGAATTCACTAACCAATTCCCAGAGGAGATTACTGGATAGCAACCAGGCCGAGAAGTAGACCTTGCCATTGAGTTGATGCCATGCACAACACTGAATAGCACTAGTGCACCTCTTGAGCTCAAGGAACTCAAAGGAATATTTATAGACACTATTGGATCAAGGATTCATCATACCGAGTGTCTCTCCATGGGGTGCACTAGTGCTATTCGTGTGGAAGATGGATGGAAGCATCCATTTACGCATCGATTACAAGATGTTAAACCATGCAACTATTAAGAACAAATACCCTCTTCCTCGCATTGACGATCTATTCGATCAGCTAAGCTCAATAGTCATCTTCTCAAAGATTGATTTGAGGTTAGGATACTACCAGTTGAAGATTTGGGAAAAAGATATAATAAAGATTATATTCAAGACCAAATATGGCCACTACGAGTTTTTGGTCATGCCTTTTGGATTGTCCAATGCTCCAGCAGTATTTATGGACTTAATGAACAGAGTGTTCAGTCTATATTCGGACCAGTATGTGATCGTATTTGTAGATGACATAATGGCATACTCTTCATCTAGGGAAGAGCATGAACAACATTTGAGGATTGTGTTGTAGACGTTGAGAGAGCATAGATTGTACGGGAAGTTTTTAAAGTGCAGTTTATGGTTGTCAGAAGTGCACTTTCTCGATTATATCATCTCAAAGTAGGTATCTCAATAGATCCAGCCAAAATAGAAGAAGTAGTACAGTAGGAACAGCCAAAGACACCTATAGAGGTTCAAAGTTTCCTAGCCTAGCTGGATACTACCAAAAGTTTATTTAGGGTTTCCTTCCATACCAGCCTCTCTTACATGGCTAACTAGGAAGGAGGAACAGTTCATATGGATGGATGAATGTGAGAAGAGTTTCAAGATGCTGAAGAAAATATTGACTTGGGTGCCTGTCCTCACATTACCTAAGGGACATGAGGATTTTTTAGTTTACACAGATGTCGCAGGAGTTGGGTTAGGTTGTGCTTTGATGTAGAAGGATAAGGTTATAGCTTATGGACCTCTCCAGCTCAAGGTGCATGAGCGTAACTATCCTACATATGACCTAGAGCTCACAACAGTCATATTCACTCTCAAAATATGAAGGTACTACTTAGTATGGAATATCTTTTACGCTCTTAACTGATCACCAGAATTTGCAATATAACTTCACGCAGAAGGATTAGAATAGTAGACAAAAAAGATGGTTAGAGATGTTATTAGACTACAAGATTGACATAGCATACCACGATGGCAAGGCAAATGTGGTAGCAGATGCTTTGAGGAGGAAGCCAGTATGAGGCTCCGCAGGATTTGGCAGCAGTGTCAATGACTCAATATGCTACATTCCAGATATAGTTCTTTGGAATGATAGCATGATTGACTATTCAGCCGAATGTGCTTGAACAGATCAGGGTAGCGCAGGAAGCAGACAAACAATTGAGTCAATGGTTGGAATAGAGAATGCATCAGGAATTCGCCAAAGATGCAGATGGGTTAGTTAGACTGGGAGGTCAACTATTTGTCCAAAATGTTTCAAAGTGTCCCAAATTTTGAAGTACAATTATTCACAAAGCTCACACATCGAGATGCTCAGTGCATCTAGGTGGAGTAAAGATGTACCACGATGTCAAACGAACATGTTAGTGGCTAGGAATGAAGAGAGAGTATATGACATATTTGTCAGATGTTTGCTGTGACAGCAAGTGAAAGCCAAGCATGTACGCTAAGGTAGAACACTACAGCCATTGGAAACCCCAAAGTGGAAGTGACAGTGCATAGTGTATGTCTTTGAAGTCGGATTGCCTAGGACCCGCCTAGGAAAGGATACAATATGGGTCATAGTAGATAGACTCACAAAAAGCGCACACTTCATACCAATCAGGATGGATTACCAATGATCACTTTGGCCACATTGTATAAAGACTAGATAGTCATGCTACATGGAGTGCCACAAGAGATCATATCAGATAAATATCCAAGGTTCACATCTCAATTTTAAAAAGCTTTCCAAGCAGCTATGCACCAAGTCAAGATTAAACAAAACCTTTCACCTTCAAACTTATGGGCAAACTGAGAGAACCATATAGATTGTAGATGTAACACCCCAAATCCGGTTCACACTCGTGAACCAAACCGGCATGTTACAGGCCCCGGTTAGGTCGGCTAACCCGAACCTAACTCGTGCGGATCCAATCTCGGCATCTTAAGATGAAGATCCAACTTGCTATATGTATGTATGAATGCATATAACCCTAACAGGATACTACATGGATGACATGCAACTAATTTTCACACCAACACAATTACAATCGAAATTAGTAAAAATTCTAAAACGAAAGGGACAGAATTTCCCCTAAAAATACAATTAGGGGCCACCCTGTCAAAATCATATATTCAAACATATATACGCATAGCAACACTAGCATTCACACAGACTTCTAATCTACTATATTCATCATTCTTTGAACTTTGGGTCCTCACCCATCACACTTTTGCTGCGCTACTCTGATCATTTCATTCCATGTCATTGTCATGCCTTAAATATTTAATCATAACATGTTTATAAAATAACATCATAAACAAAACATTAAACATTCAATCACCCAATGTGTGTGTGCAGAAGACCTTATTGCTCCTCCGTCCTGGCCGGCACATCCTTCTCGTGCTTATCACCTACATATATATAGGAAAAATGTCAGTAACAAGCGTTACTGGTCCGAAAAGAAAATAACTATAACAAACTGGCTATGAGAGCAAACTCTCATATGAAAGAAAACAACTTATACTCCACGTGAACACTCTGAAGGGCACTACTGAGGAGCCACTGGGCTGCAGACCCGGTAGCATCCCGAACTTACTGATCTGCTGTTGGTACTGTGCCGCTCTTGGCACTTCCTTTTCAGTACTTCTCGTGAAACTTTATCCTAAGCCCTCTCCTTACCTCCATATTTCTCCTGGCCTTGAGCACGAAGGTCGAGTACTCTCAAGCAGTCGCCTTTAGTATCCTTTAAACCACAAGTCCGGACATGCGCTGTACTAAACAGTACCCGTAAACATCCACGTTCTCCGGGTGTGAGGAACTCAAACATGGAGTTGTCAAGATCCCTCGGGAATGGAACAGTCCGCTGGCACTAATCCAGAGCCCGCTTTGACTGTCACGGCATCCTCTGCATGGTACGTGCAGTCGATTTCTCCATCTCTCGTCTCACTGAAAACGCGAAAACTATATATATATATAGGCTTGGGTAGGGAGTTATATAATAGGCCCAAAGGCAACTTTTGGTGGATCTTGTTTTCGAAATCAACCTCGAGGGATCTCATCCTCGAGGGGTTATTAATCCGGAAAATGTTTGGTTAAATGGCCCGAGGTAAGTGGGATCCAATAAAATGCCACTTAACCGGTCCTGCAGAGCATTAAAACAAACATACAATAGAAAAGAGTAAACCAGACGAGTCCTAAACGGACCTGGTAGAAGCTCCAAGCGTGTTATTTTGCCTAGGCGGCGAGCTCCTACTCCGTACCTACACATCAAAACTAAATACTAACGCCCGCTAACTAAATGATGCATCAAACTCAATAAACATCAATCACAATCAATAATCATAAATATGAAAATAATTCTACTCATCCTATTCCTACCAATTTTATTGTATTTTTCCTAAGTTACATTACTCGATTAGCATGCTCAACTCGATCTACCTCATTAGATCACTCACTATTCATTCTCAATTAATTGCATCATGCAATCATCACTACACTCATACTCATACATTTATCATGACAATTATTCAATTCTAGCATGTTATACTAACAATAATAATCAATTTTAAATAACTCAATCGGAGGTAATTATACCTCACGTAGTCGGCAATTGGCGACAGCTAGGGTTCCGTCACGTGTCTCGGAGCTCAAATTCGGCGCTCATCGGCGTCCGAAGCTCGAACGGGCTTGACTGGGTGAGTCCCACGGAAGATCCGGTGAATTCTAGTGAATTCCAGAAATTCTGGCTTTTCGGCAGCTACTGGCAGTTTTTCGGCGGCTTCCGGTGGTTTTCCGGTGACAATTGCCGGCGGCGTCTATTGGCCGAAAAGTTGTCGTGTTGGGTACCCTCAGAACCGGCTCGGCAAACCCGACTCATCTATGACATCAACATGGCCAATGGAGGCGGCGGCTCACCAGAAAACGGCAAAACAAAGCCGGCGGCGATGGGTAGCTAGATCCGGCCGATCTGGGCGGCGCCGGCCTCCGTTCCGGTCGGGGAAGGTCACTGGGCGGTCGGTGGTGCTGAGGTGACCCCCTGATCGTGGCGGCGATAGTCGCCGTCGGCAAAATCGGCGACGCGACCAAAGCTTGGCCGCGGCGCTAGCATGGCGATTCCGACGTCACGGTGGCCTGGCAATGGCCGGGGCTGCGGCATGGCAACGTCGTGGCCGAGCTAGGGGCGACGATCGGTGGCCGGGCGGGCGTCCACGGCAGCGGCGGTGGCATCTGCAGTGGCGGCGCGTGGCGAGGGTTTGGGAAAGAAGAAAGGAAGGGCGCGAGGATGTGTGGTGGCAAAGTCGTAAATATTACTTGACTCATATCCGACTCGAGTCAAAATAATATGTACGTCATAAAAAAATTCCAAAAAAATTTGGGAAAAATCCCATAAAATCAAACAACACCAAAAAAATCATAATGATATGCTCTAGAACTATCAACCCACCCAAAATACCTGTAACGCGTCCTAACGCGGTAAACAGCCTAAAACTAATTCTACGATCCATCATATATCATAATAAAAAAATAAATAAATAAACTGCATACGCTCATATATTCTGATAACTCATTCTTTCCTGCTGTGTTCATGACATTATCATTATATACTTGGGTAAACATGACCCTCATGGCTCATACACGAGACCGGCATCGGCTCAGTACACGTGTTCTGAAATTGACTCGACTCAAAAATAACGGTCGAACCGACCGGTTCTGAATATAAAACCCTGAATCGAATCGTGGTTTTACAGTAGAGGATTTTCTTAGAGCATGCATTTTGGACTTCAGAGAAAGTTGGAAAGAGCATTTACCTCTAATGGAGTTCTCCTACTGCAACAGTTATCAAGCCACAATTAGAATGACACCATTCGAGGCAATATATTGTAGACCATGTCGATCACCAGTATGTTGGGTATAGAGCAGTGAAGCAGTAATAATTGGGCAAAAAATGATCCAGCAGACACAAGAAGTGGTAATGCGAATCAGGAAGAGAATAAGGCCAGCTCAAGACAAACAGAAAAGTTATGTCTATCAGCGTAAGCGTGAGGTTAATTTTACATTAGGAGATCATGTTCTCTAGAAGGTCTCTTCGACTAAGGGAAATATGTGATTCAAGACGCATGGGAAACTCAATCCACTATATATCCGACCATTTGATCTGATCGAACACATTAGACTAGTAGTTTATAGGGTAGCATTGTTGCCTCATCTATCAACTATGCACGAGGTCATTGCTGAAGGTGTACCATCCGAACAACTCTCATGTTATCATTTTCAGAGTGATAAAACTACAACCAGACCTGACATAACCAGAAGATGCTGTCAAGATTATTGATTGTCAAGTGAAGATTCTCCAAAGAAAAGAAGTCCCCTTAATACGAGTGCAATGGACTTGACAAGGAGCTGAAGAATCCACATGGGAATGTGGAGATGAGATGGGGAAGCGATACCCAGAGATGTTCGAGCAACCAGCTCCATAACTAGGTAATTTACTAGAGACTTACCTCATTCAGATTATGGATGAGTTTGAAACTTCCTTGGGTAAAATTTTGAGGATGAAATTTTTTAAGGAGGAAGGTTGTAAAACTTGTGACTCGAGTTAGAGTTTTATATTATCAAACGAATCGGTTCAACCATCAATTTCAGTCAAGTCAGTTTCATGACCCGCATTCTGAGTAGAGGCCAGCTATGCGCTATAAGAGATGAGGGATAAAGTGTACCTGAGCATACAATGATAACGTCAAAAAAATGATGAGAAATGAGTTATCGTAATTTATAATAGTATGTTGTTATTTTATAAATATATTTGATCGTAGAATTATTTTTATGTCGAATAACGTATTAGGGCACGTTATAGAGTGGTTTGGATGGGTTATTAGTTATAGAACTTGTCATTTTGATGTTATGGTGTGTATTATATTTTATGAAAAAATTCCCTATTTTTCTAGATATTTTTTAATTCATTACGAGTTAGTTATTATTTTTAACTCTTGTCTAAGTTGATTCAAATTTTATTCACGAAATTGCCACCAAACCCTCCCTCACGACCTTTCCTTCCCTAAACCCCGACACCGACCAACGCAGCCCCTGATTCTCACCATCAACTCCCCCTTCGGCCACCCCACCGCCGCCGAGTCATTGCTGAGCAGACCCTTCCCTTCCTGGCCGCCGCCCGGCCTTCATGACGCCTCGAAGCAGACCCCTACCACAATGTGTCCAGCACCAATTCACCACCATCCACACCGCTCTGCCACCGTCGTGCCGCCACTGCCGCCCTCCCCCTCAACCTAGACTAGCTTTCCCCCAGGCCTAGTGTGACACCCTGTTTCGGCTCACCGGTGAACAAACCCGAAAATGTTACTTGTGACCAAACTATTCGCTAATCTACTTGATTTGATTAAGCCAACCCGCATCTACGCTCAGTATCTGAAAATGGTGATGCATTATACAAAGCATGGATGAGATTCTTAGGTTCTAACACTGTCCTACATGCATGCTATGTTATGCAAACAAGTAAACAAACAAACCGAGCAAACAAAAAGTTCAAAAGAAATATCGATTTTGAAAATGAAACAGGCAAAGTCTCCCCTAAAAGTGCAATAGAGGTCACCCTATCAACAATAAACGATATATATTTATAGCAATAAAAATTGAAAACGCTGTCTAAACACAATATGATTTTCACATTCTAGTTATCTTGGCTCTGTAGCACACTTTCCATTTGCATTCACATACAAAATATCTTTAGTAGTTTACAAAACGTCATTCAAATTCATTATCAACACAATTCAATACATCACCAATTACAGTTGACAGGTATATGTGTGCTTGATTTCATTGTTGCTCCTCTGCAGTCCCGACAGTTCTCACTCTTCAAGATTTTCACCTACATATATAATAAAAAGATGTTAGTAACGAGTGTTATCGGTCCAAAAATAACTAATAACAAATTGATACAGGAGAGTTGACCCCCTATTGAATAAAAACCCAATACACTTCCTCAAGAACTCTCATAAGGGCAAATAATGGGAGCCATTGACCTCAGGTGGCACCATCCCCTTTCCTTATCATCTTCTTTCCTTGGCCATTTAAACTATCCCTTTGTGCGAGAAAATCATTCTCTTTCCTCTCAGCCTTCTACATCCTCCGTATGACTTCTGACCTTGACTACAAAGGCCGAGTACTCTCTGACATGTGCCATTAGTACCCTTTTACGCCACAAGTCTAGACATGTGCTGCATAGCAGTACCCGTAACCTCTAAACTTCTCCGGGTTTGAGGAGCCCAAAGGTGGAGTTCTTAGGATCCCTCGGCAATGGAGTGGATGCTCACCAGTTCCAAAGCCCACTTTTAAGAATGCACGCTCTATCTCAAGACGTGGCCATCGGTTTCCCTCATATCATATCTCATTGAAAATATGAAAACTATATATATATAGGCTTAAGTAGGGGATTCAATAATATAGGCCCGAAGGCATCGTGAGCTGGATCTGAGTTTTGAAAACAAACTCGAGGGATCTCATCCTCAAGGGTTATTAATCTGGACATAAGATCGGCTAAATGGCCCGTGTAGAGTGGGATACAAGAAATCCACTCAACACGTCCGCTTACATGTTAAAACAAATCACGATATAATGAGAAAATAAATCGGGATCGAGTTCTAAACAAACCTGATAAAAGCTCCAATCGTGTCCAGCCGCCTAGGTGGCGAGCTCTTGCTCGGTACGTACACATCAAACTAAAAACTAACACCTACTAACTGAATGATGTATCAAACATCCTATAACATACATATACCACATCATACATAATCACACATAAGTTTTCCTATGCCACATTGCATTAGATTACAAAAATTACTTAGTTTACCTAATTAGTTCCTTAGCATCCGTTTAGTACAATTCAATCAAGCAAAATTCATATTTTTATTTACACTAAAAATATCTAACACGACAATTCATCAATCCTAGAATGTTGTGCTAACAATCATTAATTTTAAATAATTAAATCGGAGGAAATTTACCTTGCATCGTCGGTAATCTACAGTGGGTAGGGTTTTGTCGTGTGTCTCGAAGCTAGAATTCGGCGCTCGTCGGTGTCTGAAGTTCGATTGGGTTTGACTGGATAAGCTCAGACAAAGATCCAGCAAAATCCATTGAAGCCGATTTTTAGGTGGTTTTTGGTGACTATCCAACTGTTTTTGGAGACTGTTGCCGGCGGTAGCTACGGACGGGATGGTGGTGGTATGGAGTACCATTGGCACTGGCTGTGTAAAACCCGTGATTCGAGTCAGGGTTTTACGTTACCGAACCAGTCGGTTCGACCGTTGGTTCGAGTCGAGTCAGTTTCATGAACCGCGTGCTGAGTCGAGACCAGCCGTGAGTTATGAGCGATGAGAGTCAGGTGTACCTGAATATATGATGATAACGTCGAGAAGATGGTGAGAAATGAGTTATCAGAATATATGAAAGTATGCAGTATTTTTTTCTTTTTATATGTTTGATCGAAGAAATAGTTTTAGGCCGAATAACGCGTTAGGACGCGTTGGATTATATTCGGGTGGGTTATTAGTTATAGAGCATGCCATTTGGATGTTGTTGTGTTTGTTTTATTTTATGTGATTTTTCCATATTTTTCTAGATTTTTTTAGAATTTATTACGAACTAGTTATTATTTTGACTCGAGTAGGAATCGAGTCAATACTTAATTACGAAACTGCCACTACAGCATTTTTTCACCCTCCCGACCTTTTTCACCCAAACCCCCGCCGCCCCTCGTGCTCGTCGCTGCCGCCGCCGCGCGACGCCGTGCTGCCGCCGATCGACGCCGCCCCGCCCCGTCGTGCCGTCGCCGTGCCGCCACGACCCACCCCGGCCACCGTCTCGCCGCCACGACGCCGGAATCGACCCACGAAACCACCTCGGCCGCCGCCACTTCGGGCCGGATTCCGCCGCCGTCCGGGCCGCTCCGCCGCCGGTGTGACCCTGACGAGCACCCCTCGCCGTTGCCGACGTTTCCCCCATCCTCCCGACCGCCGTCGAGGCCGGCCGGAGCCCCGATCGGAGCACACCGCCGCCGCCGCCCGTTTTCGACGCCGTCGTCGACGGCCATCGCCGCCTCGGCTGCTCTGTTTGACACCACCATTGGACCAAGCTCGTCGAGCTGGTGCCGATAGACCCCCTGATTGCCCCGTCCCGAATCATCGCCGGAAAACCGTCGGAATCCGCCGGAAAACCGCCGACACTCGCCGGAAAACCGCCGGAACTGCCGGAAAATTGGATTCGTGGGAAATTCGCCGGATCATCCGCCGAACGCACCCAGTCCAATCTGATCGGACTTCGGACGCCGCTAGGTGCCGAATTCGAGTTTCGAGCCGCGAAACGGAAACCCTAGCCGTCGCCGATTTTCGACGACGCAAGGTATAATTTATTTTAACTTAATTAATTGAAAGTATTGATTATTAGAATTTGCATGCTATGATTGATGAATTGTGCATTGTAATTACTTATATAAATGTGGATTTGATTTAGAATAAAATATGAAATTTGTGGAATTGTGTGGTGTTAAAAATAGAAGTTATGAAACTAATTAGGGTTATTAGGTAATGATCATGATCTAATGCAAACTAGCCTAAGTAGACTTGCTAGAATTGATATAGGTTAATGTGTGTTGATTGATGCGTGATTGTGTTGATTGTGCGTGCATGCTATAGGATGTGTGATTCATCATGCGGGCGTTAGTATTTAGTTTGATTGTGTAGGTACGGTGTAGGAGCTCGCCGCCTAGGCGCGTGGACCCGTTTGGAGCTTCTACCAGGTCCGTTTAGGACTCGTTCTCTGATTTACGCTACTCTCTTGTGTATTTGATTTATTATGTGCAGGACGAGTTAAGTGGCGTTTTATCGAATCCCACTTAACTCGGGCCATTTAGCCAACGATTTTCCGGATTAATAACCCTCGAGGATGAGATCCCTCGAGTTTGTTTTCGAACTTCAGATCCAGCTCACGTTGCCTTCGGGCCTATTGTATAAATCCCAACCCAGACCTATATATATGTATAGTTTTCGTGTTTTTGTGAGAGACTGAATGAGGGAAATCCGACTACCGTGCTACGCGAGCGGGCACGTGTGTGTCGACAGTGGGCTCTGGAATGGTGTGCGGGCCGTTTCATTCCCGAGGGATCCTGACAACTCCACCTTTGAGTTCCTCAAACCCGGAGAAGTGTGGAGGTTCACGGGTACTGCATTGCAGCGCATGTCTAGACTTGTGGTTTCAAAGGGTACTGAAGGCGACTGCCTGAGAGTACTCGGCCTTCGTGCTCAAGGCCAGGAGTAATATGGAAGGTGCAGAGGGTGGAAAGGAATGAGATTTGACGCGAGAAGCAATAGAGAAATGGCCGAGGCATGAGAATGTGAAAGATAGGGGGACGCTGTCGACCCGAGGGCGACGGCTCCCGTATGTGCCCTGATGAGAGTTCTTGAGGAAGTATATGGTTTTCATTCAACAGGAGAGTTTGCTCTCCTGTGCCAGATTGATATTAGTTATTTTCCGGGCCGGTAACACTCGTTACTGACGGTTTTTCTATATATATGTAGGTGAGGAATGCGAGCGATGAAAGTTGTCGGGACTGCGGAGGAGCAGCACGGAACCGCGCACACATGTACCTGCCGCGTGTAACGTATGTATAATGATGGTGTGTTATTGTTATGTAAATGATAATTTTGATGTGTTTGCTTGAATGAATTACTTGTCATGAAATGAACTGATAAATATGAATGAGTAGGGAGCCTTGGAGTTCAGACTCGGCTCGGGTAAAAACGAATGAGATAATGATTTAATGTCATGGTAGATTGTTATGTGTTATCGTATTTTTATAAAATAGTATATATATTTTCTTTTGGTTTCGCATTTGTTGTTTTGTCTTATTTTGCTTGAACATCATAGCATGCATGTAGGACTGCGTTAGAACCCAATTGTTCCCATTCATGCATTTCACATTTGCATCTCCATCTTGAAACGCCGAGAGTAGATCCTGGTCGGCTTAACCGAATCTAGTAGATTAGCGAACGGTTCGGTCGCCGGTGACATTTCCGGGTCGGTTCACGGGTGAGCCGAAACGGGGTGTTACAGGCTGAGTGAGCCCAATGCATCTACGACGTCGATGTGGTCAGTAGAGGTGGTGGCTTGCCAGAAAATAGTAAAACAAGGCTATCAGCAGTGGGGTGTGGAGATCTAGCTGATGAAGGCGGCACTAGGCTCCACTCAGGTCGGGGAAGGTTCTGGCAGGATCAGCTATGTCGACGCAATGACTGGATGGTGTCAGTGACTGGATGGCAATGACTCGATGGCGGCAGCGGGATTGGTGACTAGAGCACGATGCTAGGGTGCTTCCCTCACGTCGTGGAGGCTGGGTGGCGGGCTGGGGGTGCTGGGGCAGCATAGCAAGGGCACGACGGGGCTCGGCTCCGTCGATCGGCGGCAGGTTGGCGTTGACAATGGCATCAGCGGCAAGCACATGGGTGGCGTCAAGGGTTTGGGGGAAGAAGAGAAGTGTCGTGGGGAAGAAATAGGTCGGTGGCAATATCATAAATAAAACTTGAGTTGTCTCCAACTTGAGTCAAAAATAATAACTAACTCATAATAATCATAAAAAAATTCATAAAAATAGGGGAAAATCCCATAAAATATATTTCACACCATAGCACCACAATGACATGTTCTATAACTAATAGCCCTCCCAAACTGCCCAATAATGTGCCTTAATGTTTTATTCGGCCTAAAAATATTTCTACGATCAAATGTATAAAAAAATATATTGCATAGTTTCATATACACTGAGAACTCATTTCTCATCATCTTTTCGACGTTATCATCATATACTCAAGTACACTTGACTCTCATCGGTCATAACTCATGGTTGGCCTCAACTCAGCACATGGCTCATGAAACTGACTCGACTTGAACCGACGGTTAAACTAACTGGTTTGCTAATGTAAAACTCTCACTCGAGTCATGGGTTTTACACCTAGGACTACTGCCAAAGCCAACCAAGGGCCAATCAAACAAGCCGACCGACCCGAGCGACTCGCCGCTGCCTCTTGTAGTCATCGTCACCGCTGCCACCCTCATCACCTCCACAATCTGGTTGAGCTCACTAAGCTAGTGTTGACCCATAGCCCCGATTGCCTCACTGAAAAAGTTGCTGAAAAACCGATTGAAAGCCACTGGAAAATAGCCCAAAACTGCCGAAAAACTAGATTGGCTAAAATTCGCCGGAAATTACTAAAATTTTACCGAGTTCATCCAGCCCAACCCTATGAAACTTTGGACACTACTAGGTGCCAAATTCAAGCCTCGAACCGTGCGACAAACCTTAGTCGTTGCCTATTGCCAACAACGCAAGGTATAATGAACTTCTACCTAACTACTTAAAAGTGATGATTATTATCACAACATGCTAGGACTTAATTGATTGATGTGATAAATGTTTTATTATAAATAGAAATGAATTGTGTGATTTAAATTGTATTAATATAAATCTTAAGGAACTAATTAAGTAAATTAAATGTGAATTCTTAATCAAATGTAATGTATCCTAGAAAATCGAAAATGGATGGATGGTTGACTTAATGAGATGAGTACTTGATGTGTGTGATATAGGATGTATGAATGCATCATAGTAGGCATTAGCTTTTAGTTTTGATAAGTAAGTGCGAAGTAAGATCTTGCCACCTAGGCGCATGGACATGATTGGAGCTTCTAACAGGCCCATTTATGATTCGTTTCTCGTTTGACTTTTATACTCTGTTGTGATTTGTTTTCAATACATAAGCAGACGTGTCGAGTGGTGGAATTATCGTATCCCACTCCACACGAGCCATTTATTCACACAACATTTTTAGATTAATAACCCTTGAGGATGAAATCTCTCGTGTTTTTTTCGAAAACTCGGATCTAGCTCACGATGCCTTTGGGCCTATTATATTATAATCCCTACTCAGACCTATGTACATGTAATTTTCTCGAGTTTTCAGTGAAACGTGAGAACAACTGACAAACAAAGAGACAAGCAAGAAGCCTACAAGGAAAAGTTCTACAAACAATGCAGTAAATCAACAACCATTGACTCAAGAAACTAGAAAGTTTCTAGCAGAACAGACTGACAAACCATCGGAGAAGGAAAAGAGGTACAAGATGAATTCGAGCAAGAGTCTCAAGCAAAGAAAAAGGTTGCGCAGATTCTCACAAAGAAAGAATGCAAAAGAAAAAAGAAATCAGCTGAATCTGTGTCAAATGTAATGGAAGCAAGAGCAGGCAGGAAACAAACTATTGAAAAAACCAAAAAAGCAATTCCAAATGAGTGCAAAAAGACCAACAAAGGAGAAGGAAATTGACAGACGACACATAAGAGAAAGGAACAGAGGACAAAAAAGGAATGGAAGATAACAAAGAAGAGGAGGAAACAATCCCTACTCCAAAGCCAAGAGTCAAGATGGCAGCAAAGAAATTAAAATCTGACCCAGTGACGACTCTTGAGAAAACTACCAAGTTTTATATATTTTATTTTAGGAGTACCAACGTCTTGTTTTGCATATGTGCTGTCGAGGAAGAAGTTCATTGAGAAGAGAGGTTCAATTTGGAGGATGAACAAGGTGATAAGGTAACAAAAGATCTGATAGTTGCACATAGATGGCAACCATTTTGTAATAGGCCACGAAATGCAGTTGTGCCCTTGGTGAAAGAATTCTATGCAAATATGAAATGAATGAAGAAGGGCCAAATTTTTATAAGAGGCAAATGGATAGCTTTTAATGAGGGTGAATTAAGGAAGACAATTGGATGCCCAAAGCAGTTGGAAGATGAATTTTTAAAGATGCAAGATATTGAGGGAATAGAGGAGACACTACGCAAAAAGATCAAATTGTGCCGTGGAACATGGGCAAGAGTGACACTTCTGAATTTTCATGCAAATGTATTGCTGCCCAAGTACATGTCACTTTTCAAACTAGTGTGATGCCGATTGATGCCATCATTTCACACTTCAAATGTGCTAGTGGAAAGGGATCAGTTGTTACTTGCCATTATGCAAAAGAAGAAGATCAGCCTAGGAAATCTCATTTATGATCAAATGAAAGAGGTGTTTAGACCATCCAAAGGCTTGTGGTTCCCTGCCCTCATCACTAAGTCATGTCTCAATGCTGGAATACAGACTAGAGTATTAGAGGAGACTCAAGCGAATCTTGGGAAGAAATCACTATCCATTGTCTCTTATGAGACCTCAAGGAAGGAATGAAACAAATTAGGGAATGCAATAAAAACGAAGAAGAAAATCAAAGGAAATTCAAAATGAATGAAACAAGCAAATTCTTAATGAAAAGAAGAAGAAAAACGAAGCCATTTCCAACTTTCCTATTTTGTCCAATTCTTTCTTTGCAGAGCTGCCAAGCTTTCTAATCAAAGGACCATGAACAACCAGTACAAATAATGCTCTAAGGCAGCAACCTCCCTCACAAAGAAAGTGCAATCCCCATCTCGATACTTCCAATCACACCAGAAGCAAAAGGGATGAAGCAGCAAGTGCAGCTACCCTCTCATGTGGATCAGAAAGATGAAGAAGATGAATATACGGAGGAGATCATGACACACTTGGGAGGAGGAGACCACCTAAATGGGTATTTTACAGTTGGACGCAATGCAACCATTTCAGAGGAGGATGAATAAAAAGAGTAATTCTTAACCCTTCTACCCTCTTTTTGTTATAAATTATGTGTCAATCTTCCTTTTGTTATGTTATTAAACTAGTGACCATGGTAACTACGAGGACACGGTTATTTTAAGTTTGGGGGAAGAAACAATCTTGATTTGTATAACTTTGAGTCAGTACTTTCTAAGTGGTTGTGTGATATTTTGATGCAACATGCATTGGCTTAAAAGCATGTAGGCATTTAATAGTCAAAGTAAATTTCATAAAAATGGTGGTCATTCTTGGACGTTATTTATATTTGGGGAGAAATCCCAAATTCCCTAGATTTATTCTATTTTGGAATATAATCCTAATTAAACCCTAATTATTATTTATGTATGTCTCCTATTTGTTGTAGTAGTTAATATTAGGGAAAACACATTTGTGTAGGAGTCTTGGTATTATTTTTCTATAAATAAGACCCCATAATAGTATACACGCATTGCCTAATTTTGTGGAGTGGACGTGGGATAAGGGATGAGGATTTTGGTGCTTTGGCTTAGGGATTTAGGTTGTGGAACTTATTCTTCTCCAATCTTGTGAGAAAAACTAACCTATGAGAACATCTTTGATCTTATTCCACTGCAAGGTATGCTTTCTGCCATGGTTTTATTAAATACTATAGTCATAGGATTTTCGATATTTTATGATATGAATAAGAGGAGATACGAAGATCGTGTTAGTACTCCTACTTAGAGTGACATGGTTATATTGGGTAATGCAAATGTAGAGCATTTCCAAAAATCATGGCACTAACCAACTATTTCCGGCCATCCAAGTACTATGGCGAGCAAAATAAGGAAGGCATTGTGAGTGTATGATTTTGTGTAAGTATATGATTTTATGTATTGCTAAGCTCTACTAAGCCGTCCAACATCTTTTGAGAGCACTTGCCGTGCCTCACCTGCTACTTTGGTCATGTGAGTTATTTCTAGAAGATTTTAAAACTTTACATGGATGTTCACAAAATCATCAACCAACTGATTATTTTAATTAGCTACATGTAGACTAAGTGATCTTCTGATTACTTGCGCTTTTCTATTATATATGTGGGTGAGTTTCTATAGCTGGGGCTAGTGTGGTTGGACGGATCAAGTGGCTAATGGTTGAAAGGTGTTGTTATGTTGCATGTTGGGTTATGTTTTGTACTTGGGATTGCACCCCCTTTTGTTGTATGATGTATCACCCTATGTGGACCAATGCTTTAAGTTTGTATATATTACTATGTTATGTGATAGTTTTGTGTATGTTGTCTACATGTGCTTACACTATTCTTTTATTTAAATAACGATTTTTGTCATACTGGGGCTTCTCACTCGATAGGTATAGTTTCAATTCGGTCGCAATCTGAATCGAGTTGTATACCCCTTTTGTTGCATGTTTATGTTTGGTATGTATGTGCAAGCCATGGCCATAGTCACTGATGATTCTCAACGGCACCCAACTAGATGCCACCCCGGCTCATATTTTCGATTTTTATTTTGAGTTGACTTTGGTTACGTTTAGGGCTGTGTTCCTCGTGAGTCTATGAAATTTGTTGTGTGCCTTTTCGATCCTTCCTAGACTCAGCGGGACTTGTGGCACTACTCCCAAGGTCTTTTGATAGCCCTACGAGTGCGAACCCTAGGTGCATGTAACCTGTGCCTAGGATAAAGACTCTGGTGCAAAGTTACATTGCCAGTGCCATTTTACCAGAAATTACTGAAATTAGGGTTTTGTTCAAGGGTGCCAGGACAATGCACTTGCGGCTAGTGTTGAGCTCGTGTATGATTCTCCCTAACCCGTGTGCCCCATGTCTTGCTTTGGATGCGCCAGCTTGTTGGTGGCCAGCACAAAGGAGTTGGGATAGCGCCCTTGCGTAGGGCCTGTTTTCTCTCTTCTACATATTTTCCTCTTCTCCTCAATTTTCCACCTTTCAACCTCCTTGCTCCAACACTCCCCCTTGCTCTTGAGTTCTCCACTTCTTCTCCAGTCCATTCCAGCCTCTCCTAGGCCCCTTTCAAGCTAATCCTTGCCCCTAAGGTCATAGGTCACCCCAAGAGACCTCCCCTTGGGTTCCTATGAGGTAAAGCTCTCTCCTTTTACCACTTTGCGCTGTTGCATGTTTTTGTTTGTTTATGTGTTTGCTTTTTTGCATTTTTCAGGTTTTTTTCACATGTACGGCTTTTTATTAGGAGTTGGTAGTCTTATAAATTATGTCATTGGTAGGGGTATATAAAAAGTTATGTGTTTTTTATTGTACTGTGGGTGCATGCATTCATTGTTTTGGTGTAAAGTCATAAAATCTCATGTTGTAGGTCACTTTTTTATATGATTTTGGTTTTGTTGTGTTTACAAGGGATAAATCTATAACTTTCATATATATATATATATATATAAGTTTTCTGTTTTCCCACCTTGATGTAGGTTCTTTTTCTCTCAATCTTTTGCATGCATGTTGATCTTGGTGTTGGAATTTTCCTGTAAATTTAACAAGCTAATCTAACCACTTAAGGGCAAGAACAAAACCCCTAACTGATTGATGTGGTTATTATGATTTATATATATTTTGCCATACTCTGAGATTGTGCTCCATGGTGAACTAATTAAAAGTGGCTAATAAAATCTATAAAAGTTTGGTTAGGCTAACTAATATTCTTTTAGAAATCTGTAAGTTTTGGCACCAATCAAAAATAATTTATGTGGTCAGCTTAATCGATTTTTAGAGTGTGCAGGAACGGATGGTGAAACCCTAGTTCTCTCATTGCGGATGTAAATCTGAAACGCTAGTCAAATGGTGATGAGATTGTTTGAAATTTCTTCCATAGCTTAGGTAGTGTCCCTATAATACCATATTAAAATTTTGGAGCATTTGGCTTAGTGAATTTTGCGTTAGGATTTTCCTAGGCCTAGTAGGTCTAGCCAGCTGCAGAAATGACCTAACCAGTACCTTCCACTTTTGAGACCACTCAAGCCCAAATACTTGAATTTTGGACTAGAAATCTTACCCGATATAAGCCCGCGGTGTTGGATGACTACACCCACTTAACCAAGCCCTTTTGGAGTTGCCAAGCCTATGAACCACACTTAGCAAAATTGGTGCATAGCCCAGGAATATTGTTCTTAGCACCTTAGCCTAACCTTAGTGAGCCTTGTTCACCATATTGGCCCATGGGCCACCAATAATCAAATTTTAACCCAATTGGACATCCTTTGGCTCATCTAAAAAATTATTCTATCAAGTCCGTTCAATTAAACTTAAGTATTGGATTATTCCAATTAAGTGCACATGTAACCTTAAACCCTAAACAAGTAATCTAATAAGGTTTAACAATTCATTAAGAAAGTAATTATGATAAGTATCTTATGTGTTATACATGTGTTGGAGGCCTTGCATTGATTTACGTGCCCATAATATTCGAGGTTGATTCGGGTTTCATCTCCTTGCTAGCTTGTGTGGAGTGAGCTTGCCAGATTAGGATGAGGAGCTCGACTCATCTAGGTCAGTAAGAATCTCCTTTGTTTCACCTTTGTTTGGCTCCCTAAGTGTCAAGCTTTAACTAAATTTTTAAGTAGTACAGTGTCAGCGGTGTTTTATCAGATCCTTTCAATGTCGGGTCATTTAGCCGATTGTTTTTTGTAATTTAATAAAACTACAAGGATAGGATCTATAACAACCCGCCCAAACCGGACCGGGTGTTAGCTAAAAATATAGTTAATGTAATTGTAACATGTAAGAACATGAATCGTAACATGGTACATAATTCCAGAACATGAATTTTAATACTACAAATAAGTTTAGAATTTATAAATTTTAAAAGTAAACATGCTCTGATAACATATGACAATATATAATATAACTGTCCCACAATCTCAGACCGTTTGCCGTAGCCACATTTATAACACAAAAGAATAATAAGGAAGTCCAATTTATATTATCAATTCACCAAACCTGGGTCACTGTTATTCTTTAATACAAAGCTGCTCACCTGTGAAGGTAATTCCACGTTAGTGATAAAACCACTAAGCCGCATAATTAAATGAAACAAGTCAATATAAACCCTATTATCATTTCACCTATTTTTGTTATCGTTTCACAAGTCTTTTAGTAATTATCTCTCAGGGCATTCTGAGATTAGTAATTGTCTCTCAGCTCATTCTGAGATTTATAAACGTCTCTGAGGTCATTCTGAGATTAGTAATTGTCTCTCAGTTCATTGTGAGATTTGTAAAAGTCTCTCAGGTCATTCTGAGATTAGTAATTGTCTCCCAGGCCATTCTGAGATTAGAAATTTTCTCCCAGTTCATTCTGAGATTAGGTGGTCTCTTAGGTCATTCTGAGATTTATCATTGTCTCCCAATTCATTCTGAGATTAGAAATCGTCTCCCAGTTCATTTTGAGATTAGTGCTGACAAAGGCTACCAGCTTGGGAAAATATAACATTTCAAATAATTATACGGACTTGGATAGTTTGTAAGTGAACTTGCAGCTGTGACCAACGATCCTAATCTGAACGAGAACATAAAGTTATACATAAGTATAATTTTATTCGAGTAGAAATGCATGCAACTAAATGACTAATATATATATCACTATTAAAATTCAGCAATATTAAATATTAAATTATGATATAATCATTTAAGTCCTACTTTACATTTTAAATTAATTATTCAAATCATAATTAATACTTAACAATTGATGAAATAATTAATAATTTATAAACAAATATTTAATTACTATTATTAGTATGTTTTCCTTTGAGACGATAATTGCTTAACCACAATCTTGATAATTTAGTTTACGGTTTTAAGTCTTTAATCGCTATCCTCATTCATAGCACTTTAATTAAATAAGTTGTACAATTAAATTATTTAAAATAATTTGTATTATTATAATTCAAAAATATTATTAATATAATTATTTTAAATTATTCGACTCAATAAAATTTCAAACTTTATTTATTTTCATTATGCTATTTAGGTTCGACGTTTTTGATTTTTACACGATTATATTTTAATAACCCATTTTATACATTACTGACTCGTTATTAAAATAATTACTTTATTTAGCTAATATTAAATTTAATTTGGTAAAGGTAAAATCTTTATTTTATTAATTAGTTATAATCATCTGATTTAAAACTTATCGCTTATAGTACGTCAATTAATTATTGACCGTTTATCATTACCGTATTTTAATTACTTATATCAATGTCGATTCTGTCCAATAATTAATAGTTTAGTAACTTTACCCATAACCCATTAAAATGATTGTTTTTAAAGATTTATTACGAGTTAGTATTATTTTTTAACACGAGTCGGTTTCGAGTCAACCCATATTTACAAAACTACCATCTTCTTCCTCAACGTATGTCTCCTCTCCTACCTTCTTCTTTGCACCAAAAACCAGATCTGATGTCTTCTTCTTCACCCTATGCAACCTTCCCCCAGCAACCCAATTGAACAACCATATAAACATCCCAACAAAGCATCAATAACGGAATAAAAACAACCAAGGATGAAACCCAACATCCATGTTTTACAGCAGCTATCCAAAGCGACGTCCTGCACCAACCCAGGCATGTTCCTCTTCTCCCCGCCTCAAGACCCCTCCTTTCTTACACCTTGCTCCAATTCAGATGTTCCATGACCTCAGGCTGGCATTAAAACAGGAAAGATTGGCCACCTTTGGACGTTGCATGGAGTATGGTCGTTCTCCCCACTTTTGCACTTCGCCACCATGAATTTCGGCGAGAAGGTCATCCATTGTGGACTGTTCCGGCAACCTGAACTACTGTGAAGGAACCCATGATGCTGTCGACGAAGCACAACCGGTGTCTACCCCTCTGAACGTCCATTACAGAACCCTATTGCAGCACAACGTTGCCACTTCCATCACCCTTGCAACTCTGCCCATTCACCGCTGCAATTTCGCTACCCACCAGAAACCAGGGACATCAGGGTTGTGAGGGCTGCCTTGAAATTGTTCTTACGGTCACCCATCTTGCAAAAATTTTAGACTACTCGGCCATGGACGGGATTCCAGTTTCAAGTTTAGTTCTTGTTGTTTATTTTTTATTTCAGACTTTGTTTCTCATGTTTTTCAAGCTTATTATCAATTAAAAAGACATGAATGCATGAAAATTAAGAAGAGGGAGATAGGAAGGATACCCAAGCAAGGAAGAAGCACCTGCAAGGAAGAGGAGAACTATGCGACTAAGGTGAGGTAGACACCCCTACACCCGTATGTGGAAAATGACGTCTTCTTTCAAAATTTATAAAAATGAAAATGACGGCTAGGGTATGTGAAAACACCCCTACACCCGTACTTTATTTAATTGGGTAAATAATTAACTAGGTAGAAAATATAATACGTTTGGTCCTTTCCGGACCACATTCGGTCCTTTTCGGATCGCATTCGCATCCAATTATTATTATTATTATTATTATTATTATTATTTTCACAGTCTTTATAAGATCCCTTTAAGATTTTTGAATCAAAGACCTAGAAATTATTATATGAATCCCTTCTTAAGCCTATGATATAAGTACATGAAATTTTACAAATTTGATGATGAAAAGTGTGAGTGGTACATGTTGTATGGATTGTACTAGTACTCCTTTAAACACTAAAGTAGTACAGCGTACGAGGGTACTGTGAACACTGCACATTTTCAAAAATTGTGGCACTAACTTAGCTGTTCTGAGCCAGCTGGGTACCATTGCGGGTGCTATATAGAGGATGTGAGGGTGTAAGCTTCTTGTATATAGATGATCTTTTTCATACAGTGCACTGACCTTTTTAAATAAATAATATGCTTACAACCTTGTGATGGTATTCCAGAAGTTCATGATTTTTCGTGGGTGTTAAGACACCCATCTGCTAGTATATTACTATTTCAATAGTTATTTTCGAACTAGTAATCAAATTTGATTAATTACTGATAAATTTCCAATATTTATGTAAGTAGGTACGCTTGTTAGTGGCTGGTGTAGGTGGACTGATCGAGTGGCTCATTGCAGGAGATGGTACCATGTGTGTGTGTTCTTGTGTTTGGACTTATGTATTTTAGGGGAGCCAGTCGAGATTTATGTATTATGAAGAACTATGAGATTCATGTTGTATTATAATCTAGGTTGGTGCCCTCGACCTTGTTGTGATGGATGCGTGAATGTGTTTTGTGTAATTCGTGCGTTGGTATTATTATTATTATTACTATCGTCATGGAGGGTATTAGAGGTCATCACACACTAGTATGAGAGCTTGGTTCATTTTTGTTGGTAAGTTCTACTATTCTTATGCCCACCTTATTAAAGTATCTTATGAGTCTCCCATCTCTTAAAAGATAGACTAATAGAGTTTTTACTAATATTTACAAAATGGATAATTATTCTCAATTAACTATAGCTTTCATGGACTTCATCAATAGAGTTTTCTATGAGTACCAAGATGAGTTTATCATTGTTTTTGTAAATGACATTTTAATCTACTATGGTAATAAACACCTTCATGAAGGGCATCTCATATTGGTATTAGAGGTGTTGAGGAATTAAAAGCTCCATACCAAGTATAGTAAGTGTGACTTTTGGATGAAAATAATTTTTTTATTAGGTCACATTATTTCTAATGATGGTGTGGTAGTTGATGCATGTAAAGGGCAGTAGGTATGGAGTGCAAGTAGCCCAAAAATCTCATTGAAGTTAGGAGTTTTCTAAGACTTTTAAGGTAATGCCGAAGATTTATCAAAGATTTCTCCATAATTGCAATTCCTCTAACTTCTTTGACTAAGAAATTCATAAGGGATTCAGAATGTGAAAAGAGCTTCTAAACTTTGAAGGAAAGCCTGATATTATGACATTGCCACAATGAGTAGATAATGGCTTTATCATTTACAAAGTTGCTTCTAACCAAAGTTATGGAGCAGTTCTTTTGCAAAATGACAAGTTTGTAGCATATGCATCACGGTAGTTGAAATACCCATGATCTTGAGTTGGGAGCTGCAATTTTTGGCACTGAAATTGTAGAGCATAACTTATGTGGAGCTAAATTTGAGGTATTTCTAGATCACAAGTGCCTCAAGTATATCTTTATACAAAAAGATTTGAATTTAAGGCAAAGAAGGTGAGTAGAGTTTATCAAGGACAATGATTTCAATAAAGCTCATCATCTAGGAAAAACTAATGTAGTAGTTGATGCTCTTAGCCAGATTCCTTATGGGAAGTTCTTTAACATTATGACAACACAGTGGAGAATAATGGAGGATATCATAGAGGTGAATCTAATATGCAAGTTGAATTCATTAATGATAATATGATTATATCTAATGACTTAGTTGACAAAATCAAGATGGCTTAAGAAATAGATAAAGAGCTGGAAGGATTCCTCACTTCTCTTAAGCAATTTAACAAGGGAGAAGATGGAGTTGTTCGATTTGATTATCGACTATTTGTGCAAAGTAATGAGGAGCTAAAGGAAGAAGTCCTATAAGAAGCACATTGCTCAAAATACACCATTCATTTAGGAGTGACCAAGATGTAATAGGACATGAAGATGATGTATTGGTGGAAAGACATAGATGGATATTGCTACCTTTGTCTCTAAATGTTTAACTTGCCAGGAACTGAAGTTTGAGTAGTGAAGGCCGAGTGGACAACTTTAGCCCTTACAATTCGAAACTAGAAATAAGAGAATATGACATATGATTTTGTAGTTAGACTACCTAATTTGGGTGGTAGTAGAGCAACCAACAAAATTTTCTCATTTTATTCTTGTTCGGATGACTTTGAGCATGGATCAATTGGTAAAGCTCTACATGAACAATATATTGACAATGCATGATACATCTATCTCCATAGTATCAGATATGGATGCCAAATTTATAGTTACAGTATAGAAAGAACTCAAAGAAGCTATGGGGACAAAATTGAAATTCAGTACAACCTTCCATCCTCAAACAAACGGCCAATCAAAAGGACCATTCAAATATTAGAAGAAAGGCTATGGGGTCTTATGTTTTAGACTGACAAGACAATTGGGAAGATCACCTACCTTTTGTGGAGTTTGCTTACAGCAATAACTATCAGTCCCCTATAGGTATGGCATCACTTTAAGCACTGTATGGGAGACCATGGTATTCACCATCGTGTTAGTTGGACACTAAAGATCCAAAGCTAGTTGGTCCTAAACTGCTTGAAGAAAATGTCAAAGCAAGTGGAGCTAACTTAGAAGATTATGAAAAAAGTTCAAGATCGACAGAAGTCATATGCATAGGAAGGAGGCCAATAGAACATGATCTATTACAATATACTAAATGTGACTTTCAATGGTAGCACTTTTTATTGCCACTTTTTTTATGCCAAATGCTAAATCTAACATGGAGTTGTTTTTTCCCCTTTTATGTCTCTTTGTTGTACATCGGTTAATCAATTTCTACTTCTTTATTTTTTTTCTCATGGCTAGGCTGTTGTGGACTTCTCTGTTCTTTGAGAGGAAGTTGATTTTTTTTAATGTAGTGGCAATCAATATACGTTGGGAAAAGGGGAACTCCTCATCATCCTTTTTTCAGTTTCACTTCTTCCTGTTCTTCTTCTAATGGCATGCCTTTTTTTGGGTTTTCTTAAACAAAGCAATGAAGGCCAACCTCTGCCATCTCCCTCTCATTTGCCTCCCTCCCTAGTTCTTGCTTTTCCGCATCTCAAACTACCATGACATTTATCCTTTCGTTCTACTTAGCAGCGACTATAAAATTAAGGCTTTTTGCTCGACAGTTTTAGTTTTAGTATGGTCTTGAATTAGAATGAGTTACTTGCCCGACCTTTTTTGCCATTGATGTATGTATGGAATGGAATCTATGAGTCATGACCCTAGTCTCCCCAGGTTCTTGGCGCCGCCCTGCTAGACACAATGCCGTTTCGGTTCTTATTTGCGGCTTTTACTTGAATTGAATCTAGTTAGGTTTAGGACCCTGTTTGTCATGAGTCTAGCTCTTTCTATTCGATTAATCCTAACCCTTGTGAGATCCTTGGCACAGTTTTAGAGGCCATCCTGACCACCTGAGGGTGAAAACACTAAGTGTACAAGATCTGGTCCCATTGCAAAGGCGCCCTACTCGAGTCCTTGCACTGGCTAGATTTTGAATTTTTTGGCCAGCACAAAGGTGCTTGTATAGTGCCCTTGTGCTTTGCCCATGCCCTGGTTTGCTGCAGCCATGCTATTAATGTAAGCGGACCATGTTGTCCATGGCCAGAATAATAGAGGCCAGCATCCTTGCTAGCTGTTTTTCCCTTTTCTATAAAATCCCCCGACTACACTTTTTCCCCTTTCTCTTGCTTGGCCCAACTATCCCTTGCCTTACAGTCTCCTTCCTTCCTTCCTTGGTCTCCTAAGCCTCCCTGTCCTAGGGTTGTAGGTCCTGGAGTAGGCCCCAAGAGACCTCCTCCCCTCAGTGCTTTGCAGGTAGGTTTTCATCGTCTTGGTATGTTGTGCTAGTGTTTTCTTTCCGTTGCTCCATGTGATGCTTGTATTTTATTTTTCTTATTTTTTTCGATGTATCTGAGTGTGATAGAAACGTTAGATGGTAGTTCATGATTTTTTCATGCTTCATTAATTAGTTTTGTATTTATGAGCATGACATGGTCACCTTTTTGCATAGTCTTGGTAGATCTACTATGACTCTTGCTCTACATTGTTATTTTCCATATTATTACTTCCATAGTGTTAAAAAATGGTAGATATACAATATTGATGAAGTATGTTTCTCTTGGTTTGGCCTCTATCAGCCCGTATGAGAGCCATATTTGGAGAAAGGTGGCAGCTTTATTGCTTACGGCAGCCTATGTGTTGTATGTGTATGGTGTGTTTCTGGTATGAATGGTTATGTTTTGTGTTTGTGCTCCTAGTTGTGGCTCAAAAAATTTTAATAAAATCTATAAATATTTTATGAGGACTCTCTAATTGTCTAATGTCAAAATATAAAATTTGGGCTTAATTAAAATTCATTTAAAGGGGTTATCTAGTGTGGTCTTTGGGAGTGCACAAGAATGAAGGGTGTAACCTTAATTTCATAGCGTCGGTTGTAAAATTTATTGAGCCTCATTGTAAGAGGTAAAATTTTATGAAAATTTTCCCAGATCAATGGGTATGTCCCAATATCCTCTTTGTAAAGTTACAAGGTCGTTGGCTGGTTAGATAATTCAGTAGGAATTTGCAAGCCATTTAGGTTTTGCCAACTTCAGAAATGCATTGGCTAATTCCTACAATTCCTAAGGCCACTCAGGCCAAATTAGATAGGCTTCAGGCCTGATCTTTTGCTGGGATAAAAGCCCATGGTGTTGGCTAATCCTACCCTTTTACTAGGGCCCATTTGGAGTCTCCAAGTACATGAACAAGACTTAGTCAAATTGGTGCGCAACCCCAAAAATACTGTTCTCACTACCTTGCCTTGTTTACTATGTTGGCCCATGGGCCAGCACTTGGTATTTTTTCTACCAAACCCTTAGAATGCAAGGGCAAGGGCCAAGTGCTTCAAATTTTATCCCAATTGGACAGCATTTGGTCCTCCAAAAGATCATCCGCTTAAGTTTGTTCTACAAAATCTTATGTATGAGACTTTCACTAAGTGTACTTGTAAAACCCGTGACTCGAGTCAGAGTTTTACGGGAGTGAACCAGTCGGTTCGAGTCAAGTCAGCTTCATGGACCGCGAGCTGAGTTGAGGCCAGCTGTGAGTTATGAGCGATGAGGGTCATGTATGCTCAAGTATACGAAGATAACGTCAAAATGATGATGAAAAATGGGTTGTCAAGTATATGGAGGTATGCAGTATTGATTGTTATTTTTATTTGATCGTAGATTATTTTTAGGGCCGAACGACGAATTAGGACACGATATATGTGAGTTTGGTTGGGCTATTAGTCACAGAAGATATCATTTGGATGTTGTTGTATTCGTTTGACTTTATGGGATTTTCCCATATTTTTCTAGATTTTTTTAGATTTTATTACGAACTACTTATTATTTTGACTCGAGTCAGAATCGAATCAATACTTATTTACGAAATTGCCACTGGAGTATTTCTTCTTCCTCCCAACACTTCCTCACCCAAACACTATCACCGCCGCCGCTGTCGATGCCGCGCTGCCGCCGATCAACGCCGCCCCACCCCGCCGTGCAGTCGTCGTGCCACCACAACCCACCCCGGCCACCGTCTCGCCGCCATGAGGCCGGAATTGCCCCACAAGCCGCAATGCCCTCCCTTGTCGATTCGCGGCAGTCCGGTCCGCGCTGCCCCCACTGTGACCCCGACGACCACCCCCTCGCCGTCGCCGACGTTTCCCCCATCATCCCGACCACCGTCGAGGCCGGCCGTAGCCCCAATCGGAGCACGCCGCCACTGTCGCCCATTTTTGACGCCGTCGTCGACAGCCATCGCAGCCCCGGCTACCTTGTTTGACACCACCATTGGACCAAGCTCGTCGAGCTGGTGCCGATAGACACCCTGATTGCCCCGTCCTGAAACATCGCCGGAAAACCGCCGGAGCCGCCAGAAAACTAGAGACACTCGCCGAAAAACCGCCGGAAAATTGGATTCGTGGGAAATTCACTGGATCATCTGCTGAACGCACCCGGTCCAATCTGATCGGACTTCCAACGGAAAACGGCCATGCCTTCAGATAGGGCGTGTGCTCGGAAGAGCGGGCTCTGGAGCTGGGGAGAACCCACTTTGTTCCCGAACGATCCGGACAACTCCACCTTTGAGTTCCTCAAACCCGAAGAAGTGTGGAGGTTTATGGGTACTGAAATGTAACGCATGTCTAGACTTGTGGATCAAAGGGTACTAAAGGTGACTGCCTGAGAGTGCTCGGCCTTCGTGCTCAAGGCCAGGAGTAATATGGAAGGTGCAGAGGGCGAAAAGGAATGAGATTTGATGCGAGAAGCGATAGAGAAATGGCCAACGTATGAGAATGAGAAAGAGAGGGGGATGCTGTCGACTCGAGGGCGACGTCTCGATAGCGACGGCTCCCATGTGTGCCCTGATGAGAGTTCCTGAGGAAGTATATGGTTTTCATTCAACATGAGAGTTTGCTCTCCTGTGCCAGATTGATATTAGTTATTTTCTGGGCCGGTAACACTCGTTACTAACGGTTTTTCTATATATATGTAAGTGAGGAATGCGAGCGATGAAAGCTGTCTGGACTGGAGAGGAGCAGCACGGAACCCTGCACACATGTACCTTCCACGTGTAATCTATAATGACAGTGTGTTATTGCTACGTGAATGATAATTTCGATGTGTTTGCTTAGATGAATTGCTTGTTATGAAACGAACATATCAATGTGAATGAGTAGGGAGCCTTGGAGTTCGGACTAGGCTCAGGTGAAACAAATGAGATAAAGATTGAATGTCATGGTAGATCATTATGTGTTATCGTATTTTCATAAAATATTTATATACCCTTGTTGTGGACAGGTTGGCCCCTATCGCACTTTTAGGGGAAACTCTATCCGTTTTTCTTGGCTTCTCATTTATTGTTTTGTTTTGTCTTTGCTTGCATGTCATGGCATGCATGTGGGACTCCGTTAGACCCCAATTGTTCCCATCCATGTATGAATGTTTGCATCTCCATCTTCAGACGCCGAGGGTAGATCCGGGTCGGCTTAACCGAATCCAGTAGATTAGCGAACGGTTTGGTCGCCGGTGACATTTCCGGGTCGGTTCACGGGGGTGAGCCGAAATGGGGTGTTACAGTACTTGCAACACCAAACTGTAATTAAGGTTAGCTAATGAGGTTTAACTATTGACTGAGAAAGATAATTGAGTTAAATAAGTTTTCTGAGTTGTGTATGTGTGGAGGCATTGTCTCATTTTGCACATCGATGCAATCCGATCTTGACTCAAGTTTTATCTCTTTGCTGGGATACGTGGAGTGGGATCCATCTAGGTCTATAGGACTCATCTATTTTATCTTGGGTTGGCTCCATGAGTGATGTTTTCATCGAGTTTTAGATGTAGGATGGAGTTAGTGATTTTTTATCAGATCCGTTCGATGTCTGATCATGTAGCTGAATTTTTCCCTGTAGTTTAATAAAACTTCAAGGATGAGATCTCTTGATGGTTTTCAAACTAGAAGATCCAAAAAGCCTATGATATAAGCCCCTACCTAAGCCTACTATATAAATATACCAGTTTTACTATTTTTACAAATATAAGAGTGAGTGGTACAAGTATGTATGAATTGTACTACTATTTCTTTATACCCTAAAGTAGTGCAATATAAGTAGGGTGCTATGAATAGAGTGTGCTTCCAAAAATCATGGCACTATCATTGTATTGAGCCACCTGAGTATCCTGGCAAGCAATATATGAAGGATGTGAGGGCGTAAGAGTAAGTATCAATGCATGTAAGTATGTAGCCATTGATTTGATTCAACGTTTTTATGATATTCATCTATGTCAGCCTAAATATAACACCCCAAATCCGGTTCACGCTCGTGAACCGAACTGGCATGTTACAGGCCCCGGTTAGGTCGGCTAACCCGAACCTAACTCATGCGGATCTAATCTCGGCGTCTTAAGATGAAGATACGATCCGTCGTGAATGAATGCATGCACAAAATCCTAACATGGTACTACATGAATGACATGCAAATTAAATTTCACACAGAATCTCATTTATAACGTATTCATTCTGAAGCTTGGGTCTCAACCCACTACTCTTCCGCTGCTCAACTCTGATCATATTTTGCATTCTGTTATCGTGTCTTAGCATTTCATTCACATCATATCATCATGCTCAAACATTTAATCATGTCATTCACAATATAATAACATAATAATACAATATTAAACATTCAGAAATCTAACATGTGTGTGTGCGCAAGACCTCATTGCTACTCCGTCCAAGCTGGCTCCTCCAACTTGTGATTATTACCTACATATAGTATAAAAACACGTCAATAACAAGTGTTACTGGTCCAGAAAATAAAATAACTATAACAAGCTGGCTATGAGAGCAAACTCTCATATGAAAGAAAACATCATATACTCCACGTGAACACTCTGAAGGGCACTACTGAGGAGCCACTGGGCTGCAGACCCGGTAGCATCCCGAACTTACTGATCTGCTGCTGGTACTGTGCCGCTCTCGGCACTTCTTTTTCAGTACTTCTCGTGAAACTTTATCCTAAACCCTCTCCTTACCTCCATATTTCTCCTGGCATTGAGCATGAAGGCTGAGTACTCTCAGGCAGTCGCCTTTAGTACCCTTTGAACCACAAGTCCGGACATGCGCTGTACTAAACAGTACCCGTAAACCTCCACGTTCTCCGGGTGTGAGGAACTCAAACGCGGAGTTGTCAGGATCCCTCGGGAATGGAACAGTCCGCTGGCACTAATCCAGAGCCCACTTTGACTCACACGGCATCCTCTGCATGGTACGTACAGTAGATTTCTCCATCTCTCGTCTCACAGAAACACGAAAACTATATATATAGGCTTGGGTAGGGAGTTATATAATAGGCCCGAAGGAAACTTTTTGTGGATCTTGTTTTCGAAATCAACCTCGAGGGATCTCATCCTCGAGGGGTTATTAATCCGGAAAATATTCCGTTAAATGGCCCGAGTTAAGTGGGATCCGATAAAACGCCACTTAACCCGTCTTGCTGACAATAAATCAAACATACAATAGAAAAGATCATAAAAATCAGAGAGAAGTCCCAACGGACCTGGAAGAAGCTACAAGCGTGTCACGCGCCTAGGCGGTGAGCTCCTACTCCGTACCTACACATCAAAACTAAATACTAACGCCCGCTAACTAAATGATGCATCAAATCTGACATGACCATCACACCACAATACAAACATCAACCATAACAATCAACAATTATAAATGTAAAAATAATTCCAACTTATCCTATTAATACCTATTTTATTATATTTCCTAAGTTACGTTGTACTCGATTATCATACTCAAATTTACTTTACTTCATTAGCTAATTTAACCTTCATTCCCTGTTAATCACATCATGCACATGTTTACTTCATTCATAATCTTAACATTCATCATAATAATTAATCAACCCTAGCATGCTATGCTAACAATTATCATCAATTTTAAATAAATCAATCGGAGGTAATTATACCTCACGTTGTCAACAATCGGCGACGGTTAGGGTTCCGTCGCATGTCTCGGAACTCAAATTCGGCGCTCAGCCCCGCAATAGATCCGGTGAATTCCAGAAATTCTTGTTTTCCGGCGGTTTTCTGGCAGCTGCTGGCAGTTTTCCGGCGGCTTCTGGTGGTTTTCCGATGACAATCGCCGGAGGCGTCTATTGGCCGGAAGGTGGTCGTGTTGGGTACCCCCGGAACTGGCTCGGTGAGCCCGGCTCATCTACAAGGTCGACGCGGCCAACGGAGGTGGCGGCTAGCGGGAAAATGCATAAAACAAAGTCGGCGGTCATGGTGGCTAGATCCGGCCGGCCACAGCGGCGATGGCCTCCGTTCCGGTCGGGGAAGGTTGCTGGAAGGCTGAGGGTGCTGAGGCAACCGACCGATCGCGGCGGCGCTGGTCACCGGCGGCAAAATCGGCGACGGAAGTGCAACGCAGGCGCGGCATTGCAGCGTGGCTTCCTCGCGTCACGGCGGTCCAATGGGGGCCGGACCTGGACGGGGCAGCACGTCAACGTCGTCGCGGGGCTAGGCGGCAATTATTGGCGGCCGGGCGGCACTGGCAGCGGTGGTGGCGACGCGCACAAGGGTGGCATCGGGCGAGGGTTTGGGGAAGAAAAGAAGGGTGCGGGGGTGTGTGGTGGCAAAGTCGTAAATATTACTTGACTCGTCTCTGACTCGAGTCAAAAATAATATTTAAGTCGTAAAAAAATTCCAAAAAATCATAATGATATGCTCTAGAACTATCAACCCACCCAAAATGCCCGTAACGCGTCCTAACGCAGGTAACGGCCTAAAACTAATTCTACGATCCATTATATATCATAATAAAAAAATGAACTGCATACTCTCATATATTCTGATAACTCATTCTTTTCTGTTGTGTTCATGACGTTATCATCATATACTTGGGTACACATGACCCTCATGGCTCATACACGAGACTGGCATCGGCTCAGTACACATGTTCTGAAACTTACTCGACTTGAAAATAATGGTCGAACCGACCGGTTCTGAATATAAACCCTGACTCGAATCATGGGTTTTACACTAAGCTTATGGCCTTGTGAATTATTATATAAGTTTCATGATTTCTCGTGATCTGCCAATAATTTTTTATCAACAATTATTTTTGGACTAATAGTCAAACTTGACAGTTTTCCTATATGTATGTAGGTGTGAATTCATATTAGCGATTGGCAGAGGCTAATGGATAGAGAGGCTCTTTGGGCAGGGGGTGGGGGATGGCACCACATGTATGTATTGTGATAAGTGTTGTATCAAATCAATGTAAACCAGGTTGTGTGACTTATGAATATCAATTTTATGGTCTTATGCATTTGGGGTCAATGGGATTATGTGATGTATGTATTGTAGGCAGGTGCCCTAAGGCCTATATGGTGGTACACTGTTTATGTTACGTGTGGTCTGTGGGTTTTTATTTGTATTATTATTATTATTGTAACACCCCGTTTCGGCTCACCCATGAACCGACCCGGAAATGTCACCGGCGACCGAACCGTTCGCTAATCTACTGGGTTCGGTTAAGCCGACCCGGATCTGCCCTCGGTGTCTCAAGATGGAGATGCAAACATGAAATGCATGGATGGGATGCGTGGGTTCTAACGTAGTCCTACATGCATGCTATGATGTACAAGCAAAGACAAGACAAAATAATAAATGAAAAACCAAAAGAAAATATATACTATTTTATAAAAATACGGTAACACATACTAATCTACCATGACATTCAACCATTATCTCATTCATTTTTACCTGAGCCGAGTCTGTACTCCAAGGCTCCCTACTCATTCATATTTATCAGTTCGTTTCATAACAAGTAATTCACTCAAACAAACACATCAAAATTATCGTTTACATAACAATAACACACCATCATTATACGTTACACGCGGCAGGTACATGTGTGCGCGGTTCCGTGCTGCTCCTCCGCAGTCCCGACAGCTTTCATCGCTTCGCATTTCTCACCTACATATATATAGGAAAACCGTCAGTAACGAGTGTTACCGGCCCGGAAAATAACTAATATCAAACTGGCACAGGAGAGCAAACTCTCCTGTTGAATCAAAACCATATACTTCCTCAAGAACTCTCATCAGGGCACATACGGGAGCCGTCGCCATCGGGTCGACAGCGTCCCCCTATCTTTCACATTCTCATGCCTCGGCCATTTCTCTATTGCTTCTCGCGTCAAATCTCATTCCTTTCCGCCCTCTGCACCTTCCATATTACTCCTGGCCTTGAGCACGAAGGCCGAGTACTCTCAGGCAGTCGCCTTCAGTACCCTTTGAAACCACAAGTCTAGACATGCGCTGCAATGCAGTACCCGTGAACCTCCACACTTCTCCGGGTTTGAGGAACTCAAAGGTGGAGTTGTCAGGATCCCTCGGGAATGAAACGGCCCGCACACCATTCCAGAGCCCACTGTCGACACACACGTGCCCGCTCTGCATAGCACGGCTAGTCGGATTTCCCTCATTCCAGTCTCTCACAAAAACACGAAAACTATACATATATATAGGTCATGGGTTGGGATTTATACAATAGGCCCGCAGGCAACTTGTGAGCTGGATCTTAAGTTCAAAAACAGACTCGAGGGATCTCATCCTCAAGGGTTATTAATCCGGAAAAAATCTATTGGCTAATTGACCCGAGTTAAGTGGGATCCGATAAAATGCAACTTGACTTGTCCTACATATGATAAATCAAATATACAATAGAGTAGCATAAAACAAAGAACGAGTCCTAAACGTACCTAGTAGAAGCTCCAAGTGTGGCCTCGTGCCTAGGCCGCGAGCTCCTACTCCGTACCTACACATCGAAACTAAATACTAACGCCCGCTCATGATGCAGTCATACATCCTATATCATCACATACATCCACTCACGCATCAATCAACACACATCAACCTATATCAATTCTAGCAAGTCTACTTAGGCTAGTTTGCATTAAAATAAATTACTCCTCGTGGGGTTTCGTGGCTTCGAATTTTGGCACCCTATGGCATCCGAAGTTCATTAGGGTATCGTTGAGGGTATTTGGCGACGAAGATTAGCGTGATTCTCATGATCGAACTTTCAATGTTGAATCACAATTTTCCAGCGACTTCGTCGGCAGTCCTTTCCGGTCGAACTCTCCTGGATCGGTTTTTCGTGCTCAACTTCCGGCTGTTTTCCTGAAGCAACTGTCCAGCAGTGGTTTTCCGGCGATATCTGTTCCAGCGGGAGAAATTGCGGGGTCAAGGGTCTATCGCACCAGCCTCGGCAAGCTCGGTCGCAATGGTGGTGACAGCAAGGACGGCCGTGGCGGCGATGACCGCTGGCCGCGGCGTCGAGTTCGACGGCGGCGCTAGGTAAGGAGAAATGTCTAGGAGGTCAAAGGGTGGTCGTTGGGGTTAGGGTGGCGGCAGCGCAGCCTGGACGGTGGCAAATCAACAAGGCGGAGAGTCGCGGCTTATGGGGCCGGTTTCGGGGTTGTGGCGGCGAGACGGTGGCAGGGGCTGGTTGGAACAGCATGACAATGACACGGCAAGGCGGGACAGGATTGATCGGCGACAGTGCGAAGTCGGCGGCGGTGGCGGCTACACTCACAGTGGGCAGAGGTAGGGTTTTGGGAGGGAGAAGGTGTCGGGAGGGAGAAAAAGCACCCTCAGTGGCAAACTCGTAAATAAGTATTGACTCGATTCGTACTCGAGTCAAAATAATAACTAGTTCGTAATAAATCCTAAAAAATCTAGAAAATATGGAAAAATCCCATAAAATAAAAGGAACACAACAACGTCCAAATGACATGCTCTATAACTAATAACTCACCCGAATATGATCGTCTTAATGCGTTATTCGGCCTAAAACTATTTCTACGATCCAACATATAAAAAGAAAAATACTGCATATTTTCATATATTCTGATAACTTATTAATTCCCATCTTCTCGACGTAATCATCATATATTCGAGTACACTTGACTCTCTGTAACGACCTGCCCGAACCGGACCGAGTGTTACTTAAAAATATAGTTAATGTAAATATAAAATTCCAGAACATGAATTTTAAATATAGCAGATAAGACTCGCAACATATAATATAAATCATAACAATAAATCATGTTCTCTAAAATATAAAATAACTGTCCCATAGTTTCACACCGTTTCCCATAGCCACATTTATAACACAAGAGAGTAATAAGGAAATCCAATTTTTATTATCGATTCACCATACCTAGGTTTGTAAAAACCACCAACCACACTTCTATTCTTCAGTCCAATGCACACTTCTATTCTTCATTTCACTCGTTTTTATTATTATTATTACACAAGTCTTTAGTAATTATCTCTCATGTCATTTTGAGATTAGTAATTTGTCTCTCAGGTTATTCTGAGATTAGTAAAAGTCATCTCCTAGCTCATTCTAAGATTAGGTGGTCTCCCAATTCATTTTGAGATTAGTCATGGTCTCCCGGTTCATTCTGAGATTAGAAATTATCTCCCAGCTCATTCTAAGATTAAGTGGTCTCCTAATTCATTTTGAGATTAGTCATGGTCTCCTAGTTCATTCTGAGATTAGAAATTGTCTCCCAGCTCATTCTAAGATTAGTGCCGACAAGGCTACTGGTTTGGGAAAATATACCTTTTCATATAGTTATACCAGTTTGGGGTAATACAACATTTTATATAATTATACTAGTTTGGGAAAATACAACATTTCAAATAATTACACGGACAATACAACATTTTAAATAATTATACGGACAGTGCAACATTTCAAATAATTATAGGGACACACCTAGTAATTTTAAAGCTGCGGCCCTGTGTTGGACTGAGTCACTTCCTTGACCCCGATTGCGTTATAGCGCATGGTGGTCGAATCTGGGCTCGGACCGACCAGGGCTGCTAACAAGAGAAAGTACAACATTTCAAATGATTATATGGACCTGGATATTTCAAACTCGCAGCTGTGACCAACGATCCTAATTTGAACGAGAACATAAAATTATACTTAAGTATAATTTTATTTGAGTAGGAATGCATGCATCTAAATATCTAATATATATATCATTTTCAAAAATATTAAATATTAAATTATCAACAAATCTAGTGAGATAATTAGTTATTCATGTGACAAAATTATTTAAGTCCTACTTTACATTCTAAATTAATTATCTAAATCATAATTAACACTTAACAAATAATAAATTAATTATTAATTCATAAACAAGTATTTAATTATTATTATTAGTATATTTTCTTTTGAGATAATAAATTTTCGTACAATAATTAATTATTTTAGTAACATTACCAATAACCCATAAAATGTTTATTTTTAAAGATTTATTACGAGTTCGTATTATTTTTTAACTTGAGTCGGTATCGAGTCAACCCATATTTACAAAACTGCCACCCTTTTTCTTCTTCTTCTTCTTCTTCTTCTTCTTCTTCTTCTTCCCGTTGCCATTCTTCTCTTCTCCAAAAACAGGTTCATCCTTCTCCTCCAACCCTTATCTTGGCACCCAATTGAACCACCATTTAACTGTCCCAACAAAGCATCAACAACGAGATAACATCCACAAGCGAAGAAGCCTCAAGTGTGTGTTTTACAACAGTTAACCAAGACGACCATGTGCTGCACCATGGCGCCCAACTCCTGGTCTGTTCTTCTTCTCCCAGCCTCAAGACCCCTCCTTTCTTGCACCTCACTCCAATTCAGATGTTCCACGACCTCAGGCCGGCATCAAAACAGGAAAGATTGGCCACCTTTCGACAATGCATGAAGTATGATCATTCTCCCCACTTCTGCACGCCGTTACCATGAATTTCGGTGGGAAGGTGGTCTGTAGTGGATTATTCCAGTGGCCTGAACTACTGTGATGGAACCCATGATGCTATCGATGAAGCACAACCGGCGTTTACCCCTCTGAAGCTTCCATTACAGCATCAATTGCAGCAGAACGTCGCCACTTCCGTCACCCTTGCAATTACGCCCCCTCACAGCGGCAATTCTGCCACCCACTGGAATACCAGGGACATGGCGAGCCCTCCCTTCGACCCAGCAGCAAGAGAGGTTGTTGGGGTATGAGGGACTTCCTTGCAATTGTCCTTACAGTCGTCCATCTTCCCAAAGTTTCAGGCTACTCGGCCATGGACAGGATTCCAATTTCAGTTCAGTTTAGTTCTTTTCTTGTTGATTTACAACTTTAATTCCCATGATTAACAAGCTTGCTATCAATTAAAAATATGCATGCAAGAGTCCTAATATAAAAGAAATAAGAAAAGGGATGAGATACTCATGCAGCAATGAGGAGGGTGCTTGGGATGGAGAGGAGACAAGGAGTGGACGGATAGGGAAAAGGATTTCCCACAATCTTCACAACTATATATATATATATATATATATATATATATATATATATATATGTCTTCACAACTATATATATATGTACAACTCAATGAGTCCCTCAATTAAATTCTTACACCCTACCCTACCACCCATTCATGAGTAGGTATCACTTGGCTAAAGTCCGTTCTCCCTTTTTCTCCCACTCACCAAGTCATCACCCACCCAAGACCGGGGGTTTGGCCTTAGGTCGAACCATTACCGGTTGACTAATGATCATAATAATCATGATGACCAATCGTATCGATTCATCTGTACTTCACTTAACCGGGTAATCGGGTAAATAATAAAATATGATAATTAACAGGGTAGAATTAACCGGGTAAAGAATATACACGTTCGGTCCTTTCCGGACAGCATCTGCGTCATTTTTGTTTTTCTCACGGTCTTTACACTCTCATCTCTCATAACTCACAGCTAGCCTCAACTCAGCACACGGTTCATGAAACAGACTCGACTCAAACCAATGGTTGAACCGACTGGTTCGGTAACGTAAAACTCTGACTTGAGTCACGGGTTTTTCAACCTTCCCTCCTTATAAAAATCTCGTAGATATCCACTAAATGTGAAATCTGTGGTGAGACGCTTGCGTATCTGTCACGTTTGTTGTATCCTCCAGTGCTTCAGCAATCGTGGCTGTGTCCACCCTAGCTGCCCATGGTGGTACCAAGACGGACGGTCCTGTTGGTGGCGTTGTTTGCATTCCTCTCTGATCCAAGGCCTGCTGTTCTTGTCCTGTCATGATAGCCACAAGTCCTCTCTGCTGCTGCCTCAGTGGCTATCGGTCTCCGCCTCTCTGGCCTTGACCTTGACCCTGCTGACCTCTCTAATGTGGTTGTTGCGGGGGAGCTGGGAGTACAAGTCTTTACGGAGGTGCTGGGAGCGTCACCTGTTGGGTCTGGCGAGTTGGACAAGTTGAGGTTCTATGCCCTGTTTGACCACATCTGTAGCATGCACCTGTGCTTGCTCTACACTCTGCGGCTCTATGTCCTATCTAACTGCATCTGTAGCATGCATTCGTGCCCACTCTGCACTCGCCTCTATGATGACGTTAGCAAATTAGACATAAAAGTGCTCTGTTGCCTTGATCTTGGCCATCCATAGCTCTTATGGCAACTGGTGCATCTAACCGACGTCTCTGCTATTCTCCCTGCTCTGGCCAATACGGTCTCGAATGTTGTTGCCTCTGGTCAACATCCTGGTGAGGTCTAGCAACTATAACTCATTCTGCCTCGCCTGAAACTCTCACAACATCACCGAAAGTAGAGAACTTCCTATCCAAATAGGCCATCTTGATCTCATGATGGAGGCCTTCGTAAAAATGCTCTATCCTTCTTTCTTCGGGGGCACCAGGGCTCTAAACCTAGTCTCGCATTGTACCACCGTCATGGGTCCCTGCCTCAGCGTCTGGAATTCGCGTTCCTTCCTCTTCCTAACGTTTGGCGGGAAATACTTTCCAGCAAATTCCGCCCTAAATTCCTCCCATGTGATGTCCTAGGGCTGACGATGGACAAATACAGAATTCTGGACCGAACTCCACCATATCCTGGCTTCATCTTGGAATGCTCCTGTGATGATGCGCACTCGGTGCTCCGCGGGGCATGCCATAGTGTCAAACACTCCTATAGCTGACGATATCCACAAGAATGCCTCTTCTGCGTCCAACTTTCCAAAAAAAGGTCGTCCACCATTCTTCACAGACCTCTCGTACTACCACAGTTCCAATTTCCTTGAATCAACTAATCTATTCGATCCTTCTCCTTGCTCATACCGAGGAAATTGTGGTCCCGTACCTACTGGTATACTGTCAAATCTTGTAGCTCCACTTCCGCCTGCAGTCTACCCGCTACCTATTGCTGCAGTTCCACTGATGTCCAGTCTCATCCTTGTCTGAAGTGGAGGAGCTGTCATTGGAGTAGCCCTCTGTTGCAGCGGTGGAGGAGCAGGCGGCGACAGAGGGTCTGTGGAAACTACTGGCTCTCCCCATGACTCTTCACCCACTGCTAGTCTCTTCTCAGTTCTGGCCACAGAAAGAGCTATCTATTTGATCTCTCTCCTGAATTCCTCTTGGTCTTGCTACATTTGTCTCCTAAATTCTTCCTGACTTTGCTGCATTTGTATTTGAGCTTTTGCCAACCTGGCAATCGCTGTGTCTCGCTCCTGCCAACTACTTCTAGTGCGGTAACTGTCACGACCACTATCTCAGACCCGACGACTATGTCGATCACGTCAACTGTCTCGTTGATGGCTCTCACCATGCTGGGTAGCTGAAACTGGCACACTAACCTCTACTAGTGGCATGGCAGTCCTAGGTTGACTGGAGGCGGCGTCACTGTGAACAAGGCTAGGACTGTTCTGTCTGGCTATTGGAAGCGATGGGGTCCTGATCTGCATCCAGCGGGTCTGTGTCACCATCCCGCTACAAATTCCTGATCTGATCTGTTCACCCCATCACACCACCGATTCATAAGAAAATTTGTAACCCAAAAACATTAAGACAAAAAAATACCTATCGGTACAGCTCGGAGCAGCTTCAGCACACATGTAACCTGTAACGCACCTACCAATTTAATCAACCAAGGGTTAGCTTTGATACCATTTTTGTAACACCCTCGGCGTCTTAAGATGGGGATGCAACCATGAAATGCATGAATAGGAACAATTGGGTTCTAACGCGGTCCTACATGCATGCCATGACGTGCAAGCAAAACAAAACCATGCAACAAGCAAGAAATTTAAATAAAAATTCATTAATTTTTACGGAAAAACGGACAGAATCTCCCCTAAAAATGCAATAGAGGCCAACCTGTCCACAAGAAGGGTATATAAATATTTCACCAAAATACAATAAAACATAACAATCTACCGCAGCATACCATCATTATCTTATTTGTTTTCATCTAAGCCGAGGCTGAACTCTAAGGCTCCCTACTCATTCAGATTTACCGTTCATTTCATAACAAGCAATCCATCCACACAAACACATCATAATTATCATTCACGTAGCATTAACACACCAACATTATACATTACACGCAACAGGTACATGTGTGTGTGGTTCCGTGTTGCTCCTCCGCAGTCTCGATAGCTTTCAACCCTCGCATTTCTCACCTACATATATATAGAAAAACCGTCAATAATGAGTGTTACTGGCCTGGGAAATAACTAATATCAATCTAGCATAGGAGAACAAACTCTCCTGTTGAATCAAAACCATATACTTCCTCAAGAACTCTCATCAGGGCATATATGGGAGCCGTCGCCATCGGATCGACAGCGTCCCCCTTTCTTTCTCATTCTCATACCTTGGCCATTTCTCAATCACTTCTCGCATCAAATCTAATTTCTTTCCACCCTCTACATCTTCCATATAACTCCTGGCCTTGAGCACAAAGGCCGAGCACTCTCAGGCAGTCTCCTTTAGTACCCTTTGAACCACAAGTCTAGACATGCGCTGCATTGCAGTACCTGTAAACCTCCACTTTCTTCGGGTTTGAGGAACTCAAAGGTGGAGTTGTTTGGATCCTTCGGGAATGAAGTGGGTTCCCCCCAGCTCCAGAGCCCGCTCTTCCGAGCACACGCCCTATTTGAAGGCGTGACCGTCAGTAACCGTTATTCCGTCTCACTAAAAACATGAAAACTATACATATGTAGGCCTGGGTTGGGATTTATACAATAGGCACGAAGGCAACTTGTGGTGGATCTTAATTTCGAAAACTGACTCGAGGGATCTCATCCTCGAGGGTTACTAATCCGAAAAAAAATTGTTGGCTAAATGACCGGAGTTAAGTGGCATCCGATAAAACGCCAATTGACTCATCTTGCACACGATAAATCAAATACATAATAGAATAGCGTAAAACAGAGAACGAGTCCTAAATGGCCCTGGTAGAATCTCCAAGCGTGTCCTCATGCCTAGGCCGAGAGCTCCTACTCCGTACCTACACATCGAAACTAAATATTAACGCCCGCTCATGATGCAGTCATACATCCTATATCACACATACATCCATCACGCAGCAATCAACACACATCAACCTATATAAATTCTTACAAGTCTAATTAGGCTAGTTTGCATTAGATCATGATCATTATCTAGTCACCCTAATTAGTTTCTTAGCCTCCATTTTTAACACTACTTAACCAAACAAATTTCGTATTTTGTCCTTAATCAATTCTACATTTATATATATAATTATAACACACAATTCACCAATCCTAGCATGCAATTCTAATAATCATTATTTTTAAATAATTAAGTTAAAATAAATTATACCTCGCGGGATTCGTGGCTCGAAATTGGCACCCCATAGCGTCCAAAGTTCGATAGGGTTCGATTGGAGGGATTCGGTGGAAGATCAAGTGATTTTTGACAAATTTCAGTGAATCCAGTTTCCCGGTGAATTTCGGCGGTTTTCCAGCGACTGTCCAGGCAGTTTTCCAGCGACTGTTCGGGTGGGGCATTCGGGGTAAGGGTTTGCACCGGTTCAACGAGCTTGTCCCAACGGTGGCGACTACAAGGATGGCCGTGGCGGCGATGACCGCCGGCAGCAGCGTCGAGTTCGGTCGGGGCTGTTGATCGTTCTGATCAGACCCATGGCCGGCTTCGATGGCGGCGCTAGGTAAGGGGGAAATGTCGAGGAGGTCAAGCGGGTGGTCGTCGGGGTCACGGCGGTAGCGGTGTGGCCTGGACAGCGGCGAATCAGCAAGGGAAAAGTTGCGGCTTGTGGGACTGTTCCGGCGTCGTGGCAGCGAGACGGTGGCCGGGGTTTGTCGGGGCCGCACGGCGATGACACGGCAAGGTGGGGCGTTGATCAACGACAGTGCGGCATCGGTGGCAAACTTGTAAAAGAAACACTGCGTTGTGGGGTGGGGATAGGGCTTTGGAAGTGGTGAAATGTCGGGAGGGAGAAGAAACACCTTGGTGGCAAACTTGTAAATAAGTATTGACTCGATTCCTACTTGAGTCAAATAATAACTTGTTCATACTAAATCCTAAAAAGAATGTAGAAAAATAGGGAAAAGCCCCATAAAATATAACAAACACAACAACATCCAAATGACATGCTCTTTAACTAATAACCTACCCAAACTGCCCCATAATGCATCCTAATGCATTATTTGACCTAAAACTATTTTTTTGATCAAACATATAAAAAGAAAAATACTGCATACTTTCATATATTCTGATAACTCATTTCTCAACATCTTCTCGATGTTATCATCATAAATTTAGGTACACCTGACTCTCATCGCTCATAACTCACAGCTGGTCTCGACTCAGCACATGGTTCATGAAACTGACTCGACTCAAACCAACGGTTGAACTGACTGGTTCAGTAACGTAAAACTATGACTCGAGTAAGTGATAATATTATGAGCCTTAAGTGTGAGAGCTTTCTTACGTCAGCAAGGATTGTCGGTAAGGGTAGTGTTTTAAGCCTCATTGAGAGCCATTTTCATAAAATTTGTACACCGGTAGTCTAAAAAATAGCTTTCCGAATTATAATATTAAGATTCGGTCACTTCTTCAGGCCAAATTTTTGTGTTACGGCTACGGTTGCCACACTCATCACTGCCGGACTTGCTCAAACCCTCCCATCACCGACCGAACCCACAAACCATAGTTGCAAAAATTGGCTCGGTTGGTGTCCAATTCAAAAAAGATGGTGAATCGCTTATACAAAAAATCAGACCCAAAATAGGCCGACTCCGACCGATTCATGGCCGATTTAAATCCACAAAAAATGGTTTTTATAGGTAAATGACAAAAATAACATATGAATGGTAATTAGTAAATTTATTAGGCATGGTTAAAAGTGGAATTTTCAAAAAAACCTAGATCCCTCAAAGCTGGGCCGCGGTGGACTGGGCAAGTGAGCGGCAGCAGGCGGTGGCAATTGGCTGGAGCGACGACATGGGCAAGTGGGGGCCGTGACAAGGGGGGCAGCGGCGGTAGGGGGTAGGAGAGTTAGTGGACGGGGCCATCAGGTGGGGGACGGGGTGGGGCAGACTGGGGAGGGGAGCGGTGGCACCAGGGGGGAGGGGGTGATGAGGGTAGGGCGGGGAGCACAGGGGACGGTCTGCGCCAGCGAGCGGGGGGCGGCGACAACAGGTGGCAAGGTGGCAATCGGCGGCATGGCAGCTAGAGGACGCGTCCGGGAAATAAATGGTCTGTGGCATTCTCGTAATTAAAAGTTGACTCAACTTCTACTCGAATAAAAAATAATAACTAAGTGCAAATAAATAAAAAAATCCAAAAAAATTAAAAAACACGATAAAATATAGTATAACATCAAAATAATATGTTTTATAACTAATAACCTATTAATTTTGACCAATTTAAATGAACAAATTTTTATCTAATTTTTAAAGAACGGGTCTGATTCAATAACTACCATCAAATCCAAATCAAGGACGGATTTCGATTATTATAAGTATGCCACAAACTTCTACTTAGCCACCTTCCCTACCTCCCTCTCTTTGTCACGATAGCCTGACACCCCTTTCCCTCAATGCTGCCTTCCTCTCGCTTTCTTCTAGAGATGGACAACCAGCCCCTTCCTCACCACAGGCAGTACCAACACATGAACAACAACTCCAAAAGACCCAAAATTGGTGCCCAACAACACAGCAACACCAATAGGAATGAGTGATTTCGGTCAGCTAGCCTGAACCTAACTCATGCGGATCCAATCTCGGCGTCCTAAGATGAAGATACAATTCGCAATGCATGGATGAATGCACAAATCCTAACATGGTACTACATGAATGACATGCAAATCAAAGTACACACCAACACAATTATGATCAAAATCGATGAAAATTCTAAAATACAATGGACAGAAGTCTCCCCTAAATGTGCAATTAGGGTCCACCCTGTCAAAATAATATATACAAGTATATATGCATATATCAACAATTTTATTCACACACAATCTAATATACTATAAACTCATTCTAAAACTGGGGTCTCAACCCACAACGCTTCCACTACACACTCTATTCTTGTTTCACATTCTATCATGTCTTAACATTTAATCATGTCACATCATCATGTCTCAAACATTTAATCACACCATTCACTATATGATAACATCATAAACACAATATAATCACTCAATCGACTGACATGTGTGCAAGTGACAACAGTGCTCCTCCGTCCAAACAGGCTCCTTCAACTCGTAATTGTTACCTACATATAGTATAAAAACACGTCACTAACAAGTGTTACTGGTCCGAAAAATAAAATAACTATAACAAGCTGGCTATGAGAGAAAACTCTCATATGAAAGAAAACATCATATGCTCCACCTGAACCCTCTGAAGGGCACTACTGAGGAGCCACTGGGCTGCAGACCTGGTAGCATCCTGATCTATCTGGTACTGTGCCACTCACGGCACTTCTTTTTCAGTACTTCACGTAAAACTTTATCCTAAGCCCTTTCCTTACCTCCATATTTCTCCTGGCCTTGAGCACGAAGGCCGAGTACTCTCAGGCAGTCGCCTTTAGTACCCTTTAAACCACAAGTTTGGACATGCACTGTACTAAACAGTACCCGTAAACCTCCACGTTCTCCAAGTGTGTGGAACTCAAATGCGGAGTTGTCAGGATCCCTCGGGAATAGAACAGTCTGCCGGCACTAATCCAGAGCCTGCTTTGACTATCATGGCATCCGCTCATGGCACGTGCAGTCGGTTCTCCATCTCTCGTCTCACTGAAAACACAAAAACTACATATATATATATATATATATATATATATGGCTGGGTAGGGATTTATATAATAGGCCCAAAGGCAATTTGTGGTGGATCTTGTTTTCGAAATCATCCTCGAGGGATCTCATCCTCAAGGGGTTATTAATCCAAAAAAACTGTTCGGTTGAATGGCCTGAGTTAAGTGGGATCCAATAAAGTGCCACTTAACCCGTTCTGCAGATAATAAAATAAACATACAATAGAAGAGCATAAAACAGAGGTGAGTCCTAAACAGACATGGTAGAAGCTCCAAGCGTGTCATCGCGCCTAGTTGGCAAGCTCCTACTTCGTACCTACACATCAAAACTAAATACTAACGCCAGCTAACTAAATGATGCATCACACACCATGAACATCACACTCAAAATACAAACAGTATCCAGCTGCAACCAAATAATCATAGATGTAAAAATAATTCTAACTCATCCTATTCATACTAATTTTATTATGTTTTTCTAAGTTATGTCATAGTCACTTATCATGCTCTCATTAGATCACTTACTCTTCATTCACAATTAATCTCATCATGCAACTCATCGTTTCATTCATAATTAAGCATTAATCATATCAATAAACAACCACAAGCATGTCGTGCTAACAATCATCAAGTTTAAATTATAAATTTGGAGGTAATTATACCTCACCTCATCGGGAATCGGCGACGACTAGGGTTTCATCGCGCATCTCGGAGCTCAAATTTGGCTCTCATCAGCGTCCAACATTCGATCAGGATCGACTGGATGAACTTTGCGGAAGATCCAGCAAATTCCATTGAATCTGGTTTTCTAGCAAGTTTTGGCGGTTTTCTGGCAGGTTTTAGTGGTTTTCCGACAACTTCCGCCGGTTTCCCGGCGACAATCACCGGTGGCGTCTACTAGGTAGATAGGGGTCATATTGGGTACCATTGGAACCGGCTCGATGAGCCCAACACATCCGCAATGTCGACGCGGTCGGCCGAGGTGGTGGCTCACCAGAAAATGGCTAAAACAGAGGCTGGCCGTGATGGTATGGAGATCCGACCGGGATGGGCGGCGCTGGCCTCCATTCCGGTCGGGGAAGGTTGCTAGGGGGTTGAGGGTGTCGAGGCGGCCACCTGATCGTGGCGGCGACGGTCGCCGGCGGCGAAATCGGCGACGCAACCAAAACGTAGCCGCGGCGCTAGGCATGGCATTTGCGGCGTCTTGGTGACCTGGCAGCGGTCGGGGCTGGTCGGGGTGGCGCGGCAACGCCATGGCGGGGCTAGGCGGTGACGCCCGGTGGCAAGGCGACGACGGCGCCGGCAGTGGCAGCACCAACAGTGGGGGTGGCTAGGGTTTGGAAAGGGAAAGTGTTGGGGGTGGTGAAGAAATGTTTGGGTGGCAAACTTGTAAATAAGACTTGACTCGTCTCCGGCTTGAGTCAAGTATAATGACTAAGTCGTATTAAATCCTACAAATAATTCATAAAAATTGGGAAAAATCCCATAAAATCAAACAAACACCAAAACATCATAATGATATGCTCTATGACTAACAACCCACCTAAACTGCCTGTAACGCGTCCTAACGTGGTAAACGGCCTAAAATTAATTTTACGATCCACTATATATAAAAATAAAAAAATGGCTGGAATACTCACATATATCTGATAACTCATTCTGTTTTGCTGTGTTCATGACGTTATCATTATATACTTGGGTACGCATGACCCTCATAGCTCATACACGCGACTAGCGTCGGCTCAGTACACGTGTTCTAAAACCAACTCGACTCAAAAATAACAGTCGAACCGACCAATTCTGAATATAAAAGCCTGACTCAAATCATGGTTTTTACACAAAGCCAAACCAAATCGAATGATGAATAAAATCCTAAGCCAAAGGCACTGATTTTACAAGATGATATTGATGAATTGCGAACAACTTCCCTATATGGATATTTAACACATTAATGCATCCCTAAAAGAAGAATTATAAACTACTTCATTCAAAGACGTCAACAATTGGCCTATACCTAGCACACGATCTAATCTTTTGCTTGTGCAAGAGTTAGCTACTCTCTTGAAACATTAAGAACATAAATGAAATAACCAACTCACAATCAGTGTAACAAGATAAAAACAACAAGGTATGTTTACATATTAGCTATGTTCCATCATGCATCCTAGATCATTATAGTTTACCCCATAAAGGAATTATACTATATTGTATAATCCAACAAAGAAAATAACACAACAGAAAGAGAAGGGAAGGATTTATGCCAATCTGTGGCGATGTGGCTCTAGCATGAATTTCTCTTCCGCAATATTTTCTTCGTTGTAACCCGGCTTCCACATCTTCTTCTCTCCAATCTTCAACTCTCCAATTGGCAGCGTGAGACAATTTGGAATTGAGTATAGAAGAAGAAGAATGAGTTCTTAGAGAAAGGGTAGAAGATCTCTTTAACAATAACTATATGGGGGTATTTATAATGAGTTGAGGTAGGAGTTCTTCTTGGCAATTTCTCACCAACTTCTTCATGGCTTCCTATCCTCAAGTTTGCATGATGGCATCGACCTAATTATCACTCCACAGAGGATGTGATCCAGTCTTGTTCTCTACTGTAGCATGTGGGGGTGGCATTTTATCATAAAAACTCACTATTGTTTGGTCTGAGCAACTTCCTTGCATCCTCTCCTCCACTACAATACTTTAGTGCTTTCTTCAATCATTATCAATGGAGAGCATGGTTCTTTCTTGCTTAGCAAGGTAGCCATTTAACAGTTCCTAGATACAACTCAATTCCATAATTAGCAAGTCTGACCCTAGGTCAAAGATGTGCAGGGATGTGCAGAAACCTACACGTGCAGAATTGTTCTTGCTAAGATATGTCCTTCAGTGGTCCATCCTAAGTTAATGGGGTAGTCTCACATCCATTTGTAAGCGTGCATGACCTTTCACCAAATCCCTTCAAAAGATTGTTTTTTATTTAGAATAATGTGTGAAGTTGCTCATATTTCTAACATTTTTGCACTATTTCAAAAAATTCTTGTTTCTCTTAAGAAATCCATCAGGAAAGTAGTGGTAGGCATGAAAATTATGCATGAATGCTATAATAATGTTGACTCAATCTATGAGTTATCTAGCTTACAAACAAAAACTTTCAAGTGGTTCTCTCCACCAAATCAATTTTCTAGATTACCGGGATCAGGTCAACATAAGTTCTGAAGTCACGTGGTTCTCTCCACAAAACTGAATTTCTAGATTGCCGGGATCAGAAGTATTTGTTAGGTTTTAATGGGACTGGGGCTAGGGATAAAAATTTTTGATTTAGAAAAACAACAAAGGCATCACTAAAATTAGAGTTTTCTTTATCTGATCATTGTGCTCATTAGGGTAGTGACTATATTAACGTTTCATTTTCTTCCTAGTTTAATGCTCCTTCTCCAAGCCATTTTTTTTAATCAATTCATAAAAACAATGAGATAAAAACAAGACACATCAAAACAACCAGGTTCAAGGCTAATTATTCCCTTCTTCGTCAATTAGTTTCTCCTCTCCCGCATGCTTTTCCTACCTGAAATCCAAGCATTGGCATTCAATCCTTCTTACCTTATGAGCACTTGACCAGTTAAGAGAATTCCAAAGCTAGTTATGCTAGGTCAAGGTAAATGAATTAATGAATATACTCATAAAATAGGCTTAGGCTATAAAACCCTGAAAATTATAACACCCCAAATCCGATTCACGCTTGGGAACCTAATTGGAATATCACTAGTCCCGGTTAGGTCAACTAACCCGAACCCAACTCATGTGGATCTAATCTCAACGTTTTTAGATGAAGATACTAATCACTAGGCATGTATAAATGCATAGAACCCTAACATGGTACTATATGGATAGCATGTCAACCAATTCACAAAAACAAAATAGTTCCGATAAAATCAATAACAGTTCCTAAAATAAAATAGACAGAGCTTCCCCTAAAAATGTAATTAGGGGCCATCTTGTAAAATCAACATATACAAACATATATAACTATATTAGGCATTGTCATTCACACAAAATTCTAATATGCTATGTGAGTCATTCTAAATCTTTTGTCTCAACCCATCTGTAGCATCCCGAGCTAACTAGTCTACTGATGCCTCTTTCGGCCTTTTCTCATTCTACTGTTCTGATCCCTCGGGACTACCAGTATATCCTAAGCCCTCTCCTTTCCTCCATAATTCTCCTAGCCTTGAGCACAAAGGCTGAGTACTCTCAGGCAATCACCATTAGTACCCTTTGAACCACAAGTCTAAACATGTGATATACTTAACATTACCCATAAACCTCACCTCAAACGCAGAGTTATTAGGATCCATTGAGAATGGAATAATCCTCTTACTAATCTAGAACCCACTATGACTGTCACATGCACCGCCTCATGATACGTGCAAGTCAGTTTCACCATCTCTTGTCTCACTGAAAACTCAATAAAATTATATATATAGGCAGATTTATATAGTAAGCCCGAAGACAACTTGTGGTGGATCTTGTTTTCAAAAGCATATCGAGAGATGTCATCCTTGAGGGTTATAAATCTGAAAAACTATTCAACTAAATGACCCGAGTTAAGTGGGATCTGATAAAACACCACTTAACTCTTCCTACAATCATTAAAAATAAATCACGATAGAATAAAATGATAAATTAGGGGCGAGTCCTAAACGGACATGGCGAAAGCTTCGATCGTGTTCTTGTGCCTAGGTGGCGAGTTATGTACACATCAAAACTAAATACTAACTCCTATTCCAATCATGTACACATGAATGCAATGAAGAACTATATAAAATCACAATCAATCAAACAAGAACACAATAAAATGTATGTAATCAGATAATATACGTGGTTACTAACATAACCTATGTTGTAACACCCAAAATTTGGTTTAAGCTCGTGAATTGAATCGGAATGTCACTGGTCCTGGTTAGGTCGGCTAACCTGAACCTAACCCATGTGGATCTACTCTCGGTGTCTTGAGATGGAAGATGTCAATTGCTATGCATGGATGAATGCATAAAAATAAACCTATCATGCTACTATATAGATGGCATGACAACCAATTTGCATACCAAAATACCTATGATAAAATTTGAAAAATAAAATGGATAGTGTAAAACCCGTGACTCGAGTCAGAGTTTTATGGGAGTGAACCAGTCGGTACAACTGTCGGTTCGAGTCGAGTCAGCTTCATGGACCGCGAGCTGAGTTGAGGCCAGCTGTGACTTATGAGCGATGAGGGTCATGTATGCTCAAATGTACGATGATAACGCCTAAACGATGATGAAAAATGGGTTATCAAGTATATGGAGGTATGCAGTATTGATTGTTATTTTTATTTGATCGTAAAATAGTTCTAGGCCGAATAACGCATTAGGACGCGTTGGATTATATTCGGATGGGTTATTAGTTATAGAGCATGCCATTTGGATGTTGTTGTGTTTATTTTATTTTATGGAAATTTTCCATATTTTTCTAGATTTTTTTTAGAATTTATTACGAACTAGTTATTATTTTGACTCGAGTAGGAATCGAGTCCATACTTAATTACGAAACTGCCATTAGAGTATTACAATTCCTTTCCCGACACCTTCCTCACCCCAAACCCTTGCCGCTGCCACTGCCGTGTGCTGCTGCCGACGCTGCACTGCCACCGAGCAATGCCGCCCTGCCCCGCCGTGCCGCCACGACCCACCCCGGCCACCATCTCGCCACCACGACGCCGGAATCGCCCCACGAAACCACCTCGGCCGTCGCCACTCCGAGCCGGATTCCGCCACCGTCTGGGCCGTGTTGCCGCCGCTATGGCCCTGATGACCACCCCCTCGCCGTCGCCGACGTTTCCCCCACCATCCCGACCACTCTCGAGGCCGGCAGCAGCCTCGATCGGAGCACGCCGCCACCGCCGCCCATTTTCGCAACGCCGCCTCGGCTACCTTGTTTGACACTGCCATCGGGCCAAGCTCGTCGAGCTGGTGCCGATAGACCCCCTAATTGCTCCGTCCCGAATCGTCGCCGGAAAACAGCCGGAATCCGCCGGAAAACCACCGACACTCGCCGGAAAACCGTCGGAACCGCCGGAAAATTGGACTCGTGGGAAATTCGCCGGATCATCCGCCGAACGTACCTGGTCCAATCTGATCAGACTTCGGATGCCACTAGGTGTCGAATTCGAGTTTCGAGCCACGAAACGGAAACCCTAGCCGTCGCCGATTTTCGACAACGCGAGGTATAATTTATTTTAATTTCATTATTTGAAAGTATTGATTATTAGAATTGCATGCTAGGATTGGTGAATTGTATGTTATAATAATATATATAAATGTAGATTTGATTAAGGATAAAATGTGAAATTTGCTTGATTGAGTGGTGTTAAAAATGGAGGCTAAGAAATAAATTAGGGTAACTAGGTAATGATCATGATCTAATGCAAATTAGCCTAAGTAGGCTTGCTAGAATTGATATAGGTTGATGTGTGTTGATTGATGCGTGATTGTGTTGATTGTGTGTGCATGCTATAGGATGTGTGATTCATCATGCGGGCGTTAGTTTTTAGCTTGATTGTGTAGGTACGGTGTAGGAGCTTGCCGCTTAGGCGCGTGGACCCGTTTGGAGCTTCTACCAGGTCCGTTTAGGACTCGTTCTCTGTTTTACGCTACTCTATTGTATATTTGATTCATCATGTGCAGGACGAGTTAAGTGGCATTTTATCGGATCCCACTTAACTCGAGCCATTTAGCCAACAGTTTTATTTCGGATTAATAACCCTCGAGGATGAGATCCCTCGAGTTTGTTTTCAAACTTCAGATCCAGCTCACGATGCCTTCGGGCCTATTGTATAAATCCCAACCCAGGCCTATATATGTATAGTTTTCGCGTTTTCAGTGAGAGATGGGATGAGGGGTACTTGCGGCCACGTCTTCAGATAGGGCGTGTGCTCAGAAGAGCGGGCTCTGGAGCTGGGGAGAACCCACTTCATTCCCGAAGGATCCGGACAACTCCACCTTTGAGTTCCTCAAACCCGGAGAAGTGTGGAGGTTTACGGGTACTGCAATGCAGCGCATGTCTAGACTTGTGGTTCAAAGGGTACTGAAGGCGACTGCCTGAGAGTGCTTGGCCTTTGTGCTCAAGGCCAGGTGTAATATGGAAGGTGCATAGGGCGGTAAGGAATGAAATTTGATGCGAGAAGCGATAGAGAAATGGCCAAGGTATGAGAATGAGAAAGAAAGGGGGACGTTGTCAACCCGAGGGTGACGGCCCGACGGCGACGGCTCCCATGTGTGCCCTGATGAGAGTTCTTGAGGAAGTATATGGTTTTGATTCAACAGGAGAGTTTGCTCTCATGTGCCAGATTGATATTAGTTATTTTCCGGGTTGGTAACACTCGTTACTGACGGTTTTTCTATATATATGTAGGTGAGGAATGCGAGCGATGAAAGCTGTCGGGACTGCGGAGGAGCAACACGGAACCGCGCACACATGTACCTGCCGCGTGTAACGTATGTATAATGATGGTGTGTTATTGTTATGTAAATGATAATTTTGATGTGTTTGCGTGATTGAATTACTTGTTATGAAACGAATTGATAAATATGAATGAGTAGGGAGCCATGGAGTTCAGACTCGGCTCAGGTAAAAACGAATGAGATAATGATTGAATGTCATGGTAGATTATTATGTGTTACCGTATTTTCATAAAATAGTATATATTTTCCTTTGGTTTCTTATTTATTATTTTATCTTGTTTTTGCTTGGACGTCATGGCATGCATGTAGGACTCCGTTAGAACCCACGCATCCCATCCATGCATTTCATGTTGCATCTCCATCTTGAGACCCCGAGGGTAGATCCGGGTCGGCTTAACCGAACCCAGTAGATTAGCGAACGGTTCGGTCGCCGGTGACATTTCCGGGTCGGTTCACGGGTGAGCCGAAACGGGGTGTTACAGATAGCCTCTTCCCTAGTAGTGCAATTAAGGGCCACGTTGTTAAATCAACATGTATGCATATATAAATAATTAATAAACATTCACACAATAAATTCATTCACCTATATATTTCATTTCTATATTGAGTCTTAACTCAACTGCTAATTTACCTTCTTCATCTTACTTAACTAGGTCTTGACGCATCTATGCATTCTTTTCACATTTCTCACTAATTTTTGGCCTTGACTTACTTGTACTTATTCAATGTCTAAACATATTTATTAAGATATCATCATTAGCAATCTTTCTACTGTAACATACATCATATCACACCACATCATCATGTTTTGCATTTCATTACACCATCAACAAAATATTAAACATGCTATCATCTAACAAGTGTGCATACAAGAGACGTTTGTAACACCACGATTTGGCTCACCCGTGAACCGACCCAGAAATGTCACCGGCGACCGAACTGTTCGCTAATCTACTGGATTCGGTTAAGCCGACCCGGATCTGCCCTCGGCGTCTCGAGATGGAGATGCAAACATGAAATGCATGAATGGGAATAATTGGGTTCTAACGGAGTCCTACATGCATGCCATGACATGCAAGCAAAGACAAGACAATACAATAAATGAGAAACTAAAAGAAAATATATACTACTACGGAAAAAAATGAACAAAGTTTCCCCTAAAAGTGCAATAAGGGCCAACATGTCCACGACAAGGGTATATAAACATTTTATCAAGACAATATAATACATAACAATCTACCATGGCATCCCATCATTATCTCATTTGTTTTCATCCGAGCCGAGTCTGAACTCCAAGGCTCCCTACTCATTCACATTTATCCGTTCGTTTCATAATAAGCAATTCGTCCAGACAAACACATCATAATTATCATTCACATAGCATTAACACACCATCAATGTACATTACGTGTGGCAGGTACATGTGTGCGGGGTTCCGTGCTGCTCCTCTCTAGTCCCGACAGCTTTCATCCCTCGCATTTATCACCTACATATATATAGAATAACCATCAGTAACGACTGTTACCGGCCCGAAAAATAACTAATATCAATCAGGCACAAGAGAGCAAACTCTCCTGTTGAATCAAAACCATATGCTTCCTCAAGAACTCTCATCAGGGCATATATAGGAGTCGTCGCCATCGAGCCGTCATCCTTAGGTCGACAATGTCTCCCTTTCTTTCTCATTCTCATACCATGGTTATTTCTCTATTGCTTCTCGCATCAAATCTCATTCCCTTCCACCCTCTACACCTTTCATATTACTCTTGGCGTTGAGGACAAAGGCCGAGCACTCTCAAGAAGTCGCCTTTAGTACCCTCTGAACCACAAGTCTAGACATGCCCTACATTGTAGTACCCGTAAACCTCCACACTTCTCTGTGTTTGAGGAACTCAAAGGTAGAGTTGTCAGGATCCCTCGGGAATGAAACGGCCCGCACACCATTCCAGAGCCCAGCATCGACTCACACATGCCCTTTCACGTAGCACGGTAGTCAGATTTCCCTCATTCAATCTCTCACTAAAAATACAAAAACTATACATATATATAGGTCTAGGTTGGGATTTATACAATAGGCATGAAGGCATCATGAGTTGGATCTGAAGTTCGAAAACAAACTCGAGGGATCTCATCCTCGAGGGTTATTAATCCAGAAAACTGTTGGCTAAATGGCCCGAGTTAAGTGTGATTCGATAAAATGCCACTTAACACGTCCAGCATGTAATAAATCAATACATAGTGGAATAGCATAAAAGAGAGAACGAGTCCTTAATGGACCTGGTAGAAGCTCCAAGTGTGTCATCATGCCTAGGCAGAGAGCTCCTACTCCATACCTACACATAGAAACTAAATACTAACGCCCGCTCATGATGAAGTCATACATCCTATATCACACATACATCCAACACACATCAACCTATATCAATTCTAGCAAATCTACTTAGGCTAGTTTGCATTAGATCATGATCATTACCTAGTTACCCTAATTAGTTTCTTAGCCTCCATTTTTAACACCACTCAATCAAACAAATTTCATATTTTATCCTTAATCAATTCTACATTTTTATATATAATTGTAACATGCAATTCACCAATCCTAGCATGATATTCTAATAATAAATACTTTTAAATAATTAAGTTAAAATAAATTATACCTCGCGGGATTCGTTGCTTGAATTCGGCACCCTATGGCGTCTGAAGTTCGATAGGGTTCGATCGGAGGGATTCGGTGGAAGATCAGGTGATTTCCGACGAATTTCGGTGAATCCAGTTATCCGGCAACTTCCAGCGGTTTTCTAGCGACTGTCCCGGTGGTTTTTCGACAACTTCAGGGTAAGGGTTAGCACCGGCTCGGCGAGCTTGTCCCAATGTTGGTGACAACAAGAAGGGCCACGGCAGCAATGACCGCCGGCGACAGCATCAAGTTCAATCAGGGCTGTCGGTCCTTCCAATCTGGCCCATGGCCGGCTTCAACGGTGGCGCTAGGTAAGGGGGAAACGTTGGGGAGGTCAAGGGGGTGGTCGTCGGGGTCACAGCGTCGGCGGTGCAGCCCAAACGACGAAGAATCGACAAGGGGAGCGTCGCGGCCTGTGAGGCTATTCCGGCATCATGCTGGCGAGACGGTGGCCGGGGTGGGTCGTGGCGGCACAGTGACGGCACGGCGGGGTGAGGCGGCGTTGATTGGTGGCAGTGTGGCGTCGGTGGCGGTGGCAGCGACACACGCAGTGGCGGCAGCTAGGGTGTGGGGTGAGGAAGGTGTCGGGAGGGAGAAAAACACCCCCAATGGCAAACTCGTAAATAAGTATTGACTCGATTTGTACTCGAGTCAAAATAATAACTAGTTCGTAATAAATCCTAAAATAAATCTTGAAAAATATAGAAGAAATCCCATAAAATAGAACAAACACAACAACATCCAAATGACATGATCTATATCCAATAACCCACCCGAATATGATCCAACGCGTCCTAATGCATTATTTGGCCTAAAAATATTTGTACAATCAAACATATAAAAGGAAAGATACTGCATACTTTCATATATTCTGATAACTCATTTCTCACCATCTTCTCGACGTTATCATTATATATTCAGGTACACCTGACTCTCATTGTTCATAACTTATGGCTGGCCTCGATGCAGTACGCGGTTTATGAAACTGACTAGACTCGAACCAACGTTTGAACCGACTGGTTTGGTATCGTAAAACTCTAACTCGAGTTACGGGTTTTATAACGCCACTGCTCCTCTGTCTAGACTGGCTCATCGAACTCATGATCATCACCTACATATATTATAAAAACACGTCAATAACGAGTGTATTGGTCCAAAAATATAACTAATATCATACTTGTTATGAGAGCAATTTCTCATATGAAGAAAAACATTCATATACTTCTCGTGAACTCTTTGAAGGGCCCCTACTATGGAGTTATTGGGCAGCAGATCTGGTAGCATCCTGAACTGACTGCTCAGCTGCTACTGATTTCTCATTTCATTTTCTAGTCACTCGGGACTACTAGTATATCCTAAGCCCTCTCCTTACCTACATAATTCTCATGACCTTGAGCACGAATACCAAGTACTCTTAGTCAGTCGCCTTTAGTACCCTTTGTACCACAAGTCCGGACATGCGTTATACCAAACAGTGCTCGTAAACCTCCACATTTCTCTGGGTGTGACTGTAACACTCTGTTTCTGCTCACCCAAGAAACCACCCAGAAATGTCACCAGCGACCGAACCGTTTGCTAATCTACTGGGTTCGGTTAAGCCGGCCCGGATCTACCCTCGGTCTCAAGATGGAGATGCAAACATGAAATGCATGAATGGGAACAATTGGGTTCTAACGTGGTCCTACATGCATGCCATGACCTACAAGCAAAAACAAGACAAAACAATAAATGAGAAACCAAAAGAATATATATATATATATATATATCTAAAAAAACGGACAAAGTTTCCCCTAAAAGTGCAATGAGGGCCAACTTGTCCACAACAAGGGCATATAAATACTTTATCAAAACGCTATCATACATAACAAACTACCATGGCATCCCATCATTATCTCATTTGTTTTCATCTGAGCCGAGTTTGAACTCCAAGGCTCCGTACTCATTCACATTTACCTTTTCATTTCATAATAAGCAATTCATCTAGACAAACACATCATAATTATCATTCACATAGCATTAACACACCATCATTATACATTACATGTGGCAGGTACATGTGTGAGCGGTTCCGTGCTGCTCCTCCGTAATCCCGACATCTTTCATCCCTTGCATTTCTCATCTGCATATATATAGAAAAACTTTCAGTAACGAGTGTTACCAGCCCGGAAAATAACTAATATCAATTTAGCACAGGAGAGCAAACTCTCCTATTAAATGAAAACCAAATACTTCCTCAAGAACTCTCATCAGGGCATACATGGAAGCCGTCGCCATCGGGCCGTCTCCCTCGGGTTGACAGCGTCCCCTTTCCTTCCCATTCTCATACCTTGGCCATTTCTCTATCGCTTCTTGCATCAAATCTCATTCCTTTCCACCCTCACCCTCCATATTACTCCTAACCTTGAGCACGAAGGCCGAGCACTCTTAGGTAGTCGCCTTTAGTACCCTTTGAACCACAAGTCTAGACATGAGCTGCCTTGCAATACTCGTAAACCTCCACACTTCTTCGGGTTTGAGGAAGTCAAAGGTGGAGTTGTCCAGATTCTTAGGAACAAAGTGGGTTCTCCCAAGCTCTAGAGCCAGTTCTTCTATGCACACGCCCTATCTGAAGGCATGGCCGTCAGTAACCCTCATTCCATCTCTCACCGAAATTACAAAAACTATACATATATAGGCATGGGTTGGGATTTATACAATAGGCCCGAAGGCAACTTGTGGTGGATCTTAATTTCAAAAATTGACTCAAGGGATCTCATCCTCGAGGGTTATTAATCCGAAAATTAAACTGTTGGCTAAATGGCCCGAGTTAAGTGGGATCTGATAAAATGCCACTTAACTTGTCCTGCACATGATAAATCAAATACGCAATAGAATAGCGTAAAGCAGAGAACAAGTCCTAAACGGACCTAGCAGAAGCTCCAATCGGGTCCTCGTGCCTAGGCGGCGAGCTCCTACTCCGTACCTACACATCAAAACTAAATACTAACGCCCGCTCATGATATAGTCATACATCCTATATCACGCATACATCCATCACACATCAATCACAGTCACATCAACCTATGACAATTCTAGCAAGTCTACTTAGGTTAGTTTGCATTAGATCATAATTATTACCCAGTTACCCTAATTAGCTTCTTAGCTTCCATTTTTAATACCACTCAATCAAACAAATTTCATATTTTATCCTTAATCAAATCTACATTTATATGTATAATTACAACAAACAATTCACCAATCCAGGCATGCAATTCTAATAATTAGTATTTTCAAATAATTAAATTAGAATAAATTATGCCTCACATAATTCGTGGCTCGAACTCGGCACCCTATGGAGTTTGAAGTTAGATAAGGTTCAATCCGAGGGATTCGGCGAAAGATTAGGTGATTTCCAACGAATTTTGGTCAATCCGGTTTTCCAGCGACTATCCCGTTGGTTTTTCGGCGACTGTTCTGGCGGAGAAATTGGGGGTAAGGGTTAGCATTGGCTCGGCGAGCTCGTCCCAATGGTGGTACAGCGGCAGCGATGACTGCCGGCAGCAGCGTCGAGTTTGGTCAAGGATGTCAGTCGCACCGATCAGACCCATGGCCGGCTTCAACGGCTTCACGGGGAAATCTCGGGGAGGTCAAGGGGGTGGTCGTAGGGGTGACGGCAGCGGTGGCATGGTCTGGACGGCGGTGAATCGACAAGGTGATCATCACGGCTTGTGGGGTGATTCCGGCGCCGTGGCTGCAAGACGGTGGCTGGGGTTGGTCAGGGTGGCACGGCAAGGACACGGAAAGGTGGGGGTGGCGTCAGTGACGAGCACAAGGCGGCAGTGATAGGGCTTGAGTGGAGAAGAGTCGGGAAAGGAGATGAAATACTCCAATGGCAAAATCGTAATAAATCATAAAGAAAGATGGAAAAATTAAATTCCCACTCAAAAAGATGAAATACTCAATTCCTACTCGAGTCAAATTAATAACTAATTCGTAATAAATCATTAAAAAAATCTAGAAAAAGATGGAAAAATCCCATAAAATAAAACAAACATAACAACATCTTAATGACATGATCTATAACTAATAACCCACCAACTGCCCTACAACGCTTCCTAATGCGTTATTCGGCCTAAAACTTTTCTCCGATCAAATACATAAAAAGAAAAACACTGTATACTTTCATATATTATGATAACTCATTTCTCACCATCTTTTCAATGTTATCATCATATATTCAGGTACACCTGACTCTCATCGCTCATAAATCACGGCTGGCCTCGACTCAGCACACGGTTCATGAAACTGACTCGACTTGAGCCAACGGTTGAACTGACTGGTTTGGTAACGCAAAACTCTGACTCAAGTCACAGGTTGTATAGTGAGGAACTCAAAATGGGAGTTGTTAGGGTCCATCGGGATTGGAACAACCCACTCACTAATCGAGAGCCCACTTTGACTAGCACGTGCACCCGCTCATGGTACGTATGAATTGGTTTTCCCATCTCTCGTCTCACTGAAAACTAGATAAAACTATACATAGGTTTGGGAAGGGATTTATATAATTGGCTCGAAGGCAACTTGTAGTGGATCTTTTTTTCAAAAAAATACTTGAGGGATCTCATCCTCTAGGGTTATTAATCAAAAAGATCGATCGATTAAATGACCTAGGTTAAGTGGTATTCAATAAAAGGCCACTTAACTCATTTTACAAATAATAAAGCAATACAAAATAGAGCAAAACGTAAAACAAGAAACGAGTCCTAAACGGACCTCGTAAAAGCTCCAATTGTGTCCACGCGCCTTGGCAGCGAACTCCTACTCCATACCTATACAACAAGGTTAAATACTAGCACCTAGTGTGATGCATGAATGCTGCACTCCTCATGAATCCATACAAGACAACATCTATTTACATGCTTTTAAATTCAAACTCTAATTTACTATTATCATCTGTTAACATGCATTTAAATTTAAACCCAACACCTATTTACAATCACACTATTTGTATCATAAAACAATTCATTATCAAATAAAATCGTATAAAATTCTATACTTAATCACTACAACATGATTATGGTCGGCTTGAGTGAGGATCGTGTGGGAAAGGGAAGAAAGAAAAAGGAGAAGGAAGTTGGGTGAGGAGATTGGTGGCAGCTGGATGGTGACAGCATTGGAGGTTTGGAATAAATAGATGTCAAGGGGAAAATGAGTGGTCGGGAAGGAGGTCAGGTGTCATCTCGTAAGGTGTCGGGGGACGGAAATGATTGCGCAGGGAGAAAAACAATTGGTTGGGGAGAAAAATGAATGTTCGGTGAGAAAAATGAATGGTCAGTGAGAAAAATGAATGGTCGGTGAGAAAAACTAATGGTCGTCTTGTAATTAAAGCTTGACTCAACTCTGACTTGAGAAAAATAATACTAACTCATAATAATTCTAAAAAATCTACAAAAATAGGGAAAAATCCAAACTAATAACCCACCCAAGCTACCCGTAATGTGTCCTAATGCGTTATTCGGCCTGAAAATAATTTTACTATCTAATAAAAATAAATAAAAAAATATTTGGCGTACTCACATATATTCTGATAACTCATTCGCTGCTATCTTACTGACGTTATCATTATATACTTGGGCACACATGACTCTCATAGTTCATCACACATGACTGGCCACAATTCAGTACACTTGTTCTGAAATTGATCTGACTAAAAATAATGGTCAAACCAACTGGTTCTAACTTTAAAACCCTGACTCGAGTCACGGGTTTTAGAAGTGTACTCATAATAACTTAGCCCTTATTACCTCCTTTCTCACATAGTAACCTGGGAACTGATGCATGTATGCTAAATCCAAGTGCATCTACTCATCATCACATCATATGAAACATGCAACATCAATTACATCAAAATCTCAACCTAGGGCATCCAATTCGCACAATTACAAACAACTCAGAATTCCTACAACTACTAACTCGCATATTCACCCTAATGACGGAAATCTAAGGTTTTTAATTATACTTTAATCATAGCATTTGTAATCAATTATGACCAACACACTCCAATTGCCTTTATAAATTTCCCAATTCTATCTCTTACATCATTTCCATACAAACAACTCATATTTAGTTGATCAAATTACATTGTTTGTAAAAATTAATACCTAACTTCATATTTTCTCTAATTCAACACGATACATATCAATTTTCATAATTTAATCATGCTATGCTATCCACATTCATGAACTAAAATCAAATCAATCAGCAGTAACATATACCTAATGTCGACGCCGAAAGTGGCGACGACAGTGATGGTATAAGTTACTGCCGATTATTTGATTTACATACATGCATCACACGATCACACGATCACATGATCACATAAGTAGATGCACTTGGATTTAGTACACATGCATTAGTTATCAGGTTGGTATGTGAGAAAGAGGTAATAAGGGCCAAGTTATTATGAGTACTCTAGTTATGTTAGCAACCACGTGTATTACCTGATTGCATATGTTTTGTTGTGTTCTTGTTTGACTAACTATGATTTTATATAGTTCTTCATCGCATTTGTGCATCACATGATTAGAATGAGCTTTGGTATTTAGTTTTGATGTGTAGGTATGAAGTAGGAGCTTCTGCCTAGTCCATTTAGGACTCACCCCTAATTTATTGTTCTATTCTATTGTGATTTGTTTTTACTGATTGCAAGTCCAGTTAAGTGATGTTTTATCAGATCCTACTTAACTCGGGCCATTTAATCAAATAGTTTTCTGAATTAATAACCCTCGAAGATGAGATCCATCGAGTATGATTTTGAAAACTAGATCGACCACAAGTTGCCTTTGGGCCTATTATATAAATCCCTTCCTAGGCCTATATATATAATTTTATCGAGTTTTCAGTGAGACAAGAAATGGTGAAAATGACTTGCACGTGCCATGAGTAGGTGCACATGACAGTCATAGTAGGCTTTGGATTAGTGAGAGGGTTGTTCTGTTGCCAAGGGATTCTGACAACTCTACTTTCGAGTTCCTCACACCTGGGGAACGTGGAGGTTAATAGGTATTGTTAAGTATAGCGCATGTCTAGACTTGTGCTTCAAAGGGTATTAAAGGCAACTACCTAAGAGTTCTCGGCCTTCTTGGTCAAGACTAGGAGAATTATGGAGAAAAGGATAGGGCCTAGGATATACTAGCAGTCCTGAGGGATCATAAAAGTAGACGTGAGAAAATGCCTAGAGTGGCATCAGTAGACCAGTTAGTTTGGGATGCTACCGGGTTTGTAGCATGGTGGCTCCTCACTAGGTGCCCTTCAGAGAGTTTTGGCAAAGTATATAAATGTCTTTCTTCATATGAGAGTTAGCTCTCATAGCTAGTTTGAAATAGTTATATTTTGGACCAGTAACGCTTGTTACTAACATGTTTTTATAATATATATTGGTGATAATCATGAGTTGGATGTACCAACTTGGGCAGAGTAGTAGTGATGTCTCTTGCACACACATTTTAGGTGATAGAATGTTAATATTTTGTTTATGTTGACATTATATTGAGAATGATGTAATGAATGCAAGGTATGATAATATGGTGTGATATGATATTTGCTTACGTAGCAAAATTTCTAATTGTGACATGTGAATACATATGTTTGAGTAAATATATTTAGATATTTAATATATAAAACAAGTGGGTCAAGACCCAGAATTTTGATGTGAAATGTGAATAAAATGCATAGGTGGGTCGAGTCCCAAGATTCAGAATGACTCATACAGCATATTAGAATTTTGTGTGAATGACAATGCCTGTTATAATTATATATGTTTGTATATGTTGATGTTAAAGGGTGGCCCCTGATTGCACTTTTAAGGGAAACTTTGTCTGTTTTATTTCTGGAATTTTTATTGATTTTATCGGAATTATTTTGTTTTGCGAATTGGTTAATATGTCATCCAAATTGTACCATGTTAGGCTTTTATGCATTCATCCATGCCTAGCGATTAGTATCTTTTCTTAAGATGCTGAGAGTAGATCTTCACGAGTTGGCTTCAGGTTAGCCAACCTAACTAGGACTAGTGACATTCCGGTTTGATTCTCGAGCGTGAACCAAATTTGGTGTGCTACAGTTTTTGTGTCAGAGCCACTCTTGGTTGATTAAGATTCAAGATATTGTTATATGTGATGTCTATACAAAGACTGCCCGAGTCAAGCTGGCAGGTATGTTTCTATCCATTTTCCTTACATGCAGATTTTATCATAAGTTAGTTGCATAACAGTGTATTTAGGACTTGATAAAATATATTTGGAACTAGCCTTAGTTGAGCTGACAAGTCATTTCTATGGTTTTTTATCATGATATCAGACTGTTTGCTTAGTTAGATGTGAGCAGGGCATGGTTTATTGCTAGCAGAGGTAAAATGGGTGTAAGATCCCATCTTCTACCAGATCCAAATGTTAGCAAATGTTAGCAAGAATCTGACAGGCATGTCATGATGGGCTTAGAGACCCACCAATTTTTCTAGTGCTTATGAGAGATGGATGAGTTAGGGTGTCCACATGTTTAGTCAATTGAGGTTGAATTGGATGTTGACTAACTGTCCATCTTTTGCATGTCACCACATTATTCTTGCTTCCATAGGACATGGTATACATTGTGGGAAGGAGTACAAAAAAGAAGGGCAACAATAAGGTGCTTAAAGTATGGACATACTGGCAAGTTAGTTGGTACATGAGATGGACCACCAAGTGCCTTGTACAAATCCTTAGGGATGAAGGTTGTGACTATGCCAATGGAGCCACTAAAGTACTTGAAACATATATGAGAGTTTGGGCAGATGATTTGAGATGGACAACTTCCAGAAGGTTGTAATGAATGAGGATGAGTACCAAGGTGGATCAACTGTCCGATGGGCATTTCACTGCCTCCCTTTTTCCACTAGTTTATGACTGTACCGATAGCATTTTCGGCTTCTCATTGTTAGACAGAGGCCTCTATATGACTAGGAAAAGATCAAAACCACCATTGCTTACAAGATAAAATATTTGATAGGATTCCACCAAAGATAAGCCACGAAATCACTGGTTACAGTTTGAGGGCCAGTCAGCCACTCCAAATTTCAGGAGTTCTATGTGGGTTTAGCAAAGGTTCACCATCATATGTGTCACCACCATGATCCAAACCCTTCTGGGCTAGATACACATGGTTGGACAACTTGAGCATAGTTTTTAGAAGCCACTTCTAGGGAGACAGACGCATGGAGGAAGACATGTGGGAGATAGTAGTTGATTTGCAATGTATATAATCAGGATTAGATCCTCAGCTCCTGGATAGTACTGTTGTTGACCATGTTGCACAACCACCGACTGAGGTTCACAACAATAGACTGAGTTGCACAACTATCGATCAAGTTGCACAACCACTGACTGAGGTGCACAACCACTGACAGAGTTGCACAACCACTGACTGAGTTGTACAACCACCATCCAAGATGCACTACCACTAACTGAATACACACTATCGTTATCTGTGTATTGCTCAACTGCCGACGGAGTGGAGCAGTTAGAGCTTAAGCCATGGCCAAGTAGTAGCATCACCCCACATGAGGATAGCTATGTGAAGGATTTTGAGCATTGCTTGGTGACCACATGTCAAAACTTTCAGAGCTGATTAGGGTCAGAGTTTGAGGAATAAGATATAGCTATAGTGGCATCAGTAGAATAGAGGAGAGTTAGGAAAATTGAGGTTACTCAGATGAGATGGCATAGGATCTGACTTCACCAGCTCTCTTGCAATCATTGTGTTGACCTAACACCCATGGGTCAGATGTATATTGGAAGATAACCCCATCAAACACTGTTAGTGATTGTCTAAGAGGGATGCGCATAGACAGAGTCGAGAGCATGATAGTATGACCTCCAGATGGGACGACCACAATGATCAAATTGTTCAGACATCATGATAGTGCATCCATTGGCCATGATCAACATGCACAGATTAAATGGTTAGTAGATGGACACACACACAATTTAACCCATTTAGCGATTGGCCAGCCAGCAAGAGGAGTTTGACTTGTATTAAAGTATTGAGCATGATAGAGGATTTGTGAGGAAGTGTTTTTCAGAGAGATAGTGATTCCCTTGTGCTTTACCCGCACAATTACGTTCTGACCTTGAACCATAGGGTTGAGCCTTGCCCTGAGTATAGAGGTATCTTCATGGTACTGATTAGGGCTTACGGTGTAGTTAGGTGTTTGCAGCCCGATCTTACGATGATAATTTCACCTCAGGTTGAGGGTGATGTATACAAGGACTTTAGACAGAACAGACCATGCTGACAAGATAGAGTGATACCAGTGTATCCTCATGTTGATTGATAGCCTTACTTGAGAGTCTACCACATCGGTAGTAGTCATGTGAGTTAAGATTAGTGCTACAAATCGGTAAGAGGTGGCAAGTCACACACCACTAAAGAGCGGATGAGGCACATATCTAACCTCACTATTAGTTCCCGTAGACTTGGAGTGGAGACTGTGGTTCTTTGGGTTGTTTAAATCATGCTCGTTTAGAAGTACGTGACTAGTATAGTATCGCAATACTATTAACTGATTTAACTTGTAAAACCCGGGTCTAACCAATTAGTGTGTGTGTGTGTATATATATATATATATATATATATATATATATATCATGCCATAGGTGACTCATGCTATCAAGCCCACCCAAGGAGGGTTAGCATGGGGTGGAACCGTTCAGGCTAACCAATTATGTATTAATATTATTATTGTTATCTTGTGACTTATAATTCTAATTACTTAAAATATGGTTGATGAGGCATAAACTAGATTATAAATTCATGAGTTAGAATATAGATAGCTTAAATATTATTATATTTTAATCATTTGAGGAATTATCATTAGTTTACCCGTTTTAATATTTTATTTGCTGTTTATATGATTAATTATTAATTTATGGATTGATAAATCAATTACTAATTAACTTTTATAAATTCAATGTTTTTCTATGGTGTATGTATTTCATGTCGCATTCATGGCATTCATTTAGATCTTGTTCAGTAGGATCTAATTTAGTTTTTCCTTAGACTAGAGTCTACTTTTGCTGCTCGCGCATCAGTTCAGCTATGTTGTAATTTGAGGTCTGTATAACTATTTAAAATGTTGTACATTCATTTTTGCAGCCTTGGTCGGCCTGAGCCTAGATTTGACCACAATGCGCTGAGTCAACTAGGGTTAAGGAATTGACTCAATCTTACACATGGCCTGTAAACCCAAGACTCGAGTCAGGGTTTTACGTTACCGAACCAGTCGGTTTAACCGTTGGTTCGAGTCAAATCAGTTTCATGAATCGCGTGCTGAGTCGAGGCCAGCCGTGAGTTATGAGCGATGAGAGTCAGGTGTACCTGAATATATGATGATAACATCGAGAAGATGGTGAGATATGAGTTATCAAAATATATGAAAGTATGCAGTATTTTTTCTTTTTATATGTTTGATCGTAGAAATAGTTTTACGCCGAATAACGCATTAAGACGCATTGGATTATATTTGAGTGGGTTATTAGTTATAGAGCATGTCATTTGGATGTTGTTGTGTTTGTTTTATTTTATGGAATTTTTCCATATTTTTCTAGATTTGTTTAGAATTTATTACGAACTAGTTATTATTTTGACTCGAGTAGGAATCAGAGTCAATACTTATTTACGAAACTGCCACTAGAGCATTTCTTCTCCCTCCCGACCCTTCTTCACCCAAACCCTTGCCGTTGTGTGCTGCCGCCGCCGCCGCCAACGCCGCACTGCCACCGATCAACGCCGTTCTGCCTAGCCGTGCCATGGCCGTGCCGCCACGACCAACCCCGGCCACCGATTGCCTGCCGGCGGGCCGCGTGATGCCACGAAGCCGCCTCGGCCGTCGTCACTTCGGGCTGGATTCCGCCGCCGTTCGGTCACCATCGCCGCCTCTACGACCACCAGTCTCACCCTCTTGCCGTCGCCGACATTTCCCCCACCATCCTGAGCGCCGTCGAAGCCGGCCGTAGCCCGATCGGTGCACGCCGCCGCCGCCGCCCGTTTTCAACACCACCGCCGACAGCCATTGCCGCCCCGCCTGCTTTGTTTGACACCACCATCGGACCAAGCTCGTCGAGCTGGTGCCGATAGACCCCCTGATTGCCCCGTCCCGAATCACCGCCAGAAAATCGCCGGAAAACTGCCAACACTCGCCGGAACCGCCGGAAAATTCGATTCGTGGGAAATTCACCAGATCATCCGCCGAACGCACCCGGTCCAATCTGATCGGACTTCGGACGCCGCTAGGTGCCGAATTTGAGTTTCGAGCCACGAAACAGAAACCCTAGCCGTCGTCGATTTTTGACGACGCGAGGTATAATTTATTTTAACTTAATTATTTGAAAGTATTGATTATTAGAATTGCATTCTAGGATTTCTGAATTGTGTGTTATAATAATATATATAAATGTAGATTTCATTAAGGATAAAATATGAAATTTGTTTGATTGAGTGGTGTTAAAAATTGAGGCTAAGAAACTAATTAGGGTAACTAGGTAATGATCATGATCTACTACAAACTAGCCTAAGTAGACTTGCTAGAATTGATATAGGTTGATGTGTGTTGATTGCTGAGTGATTGTGTTGATTGTGTGTGCATGCTATAGGATGTGTGATTCATCATGCAGGCATTAG
>JAURVB010011530.1:0-16242 GCA_033002965.1 Piper betle | reverse complement strand
TGAGTAGAATTATCTCTAAAGCTACTAATATGTAAGACTCGATCAAAAATATAGATCGAATCAACTTGCTTGATGTCTCTAAAATGGAAGACGTTACTAAGTATGCATGAAAACAAAATCAAATATAGATAAAAGTATGAAAGAAGATAATTATCTTGAGCTCAAGTGTGTGTGTAGCATTTATTTATCTTTCCATCAAAGTCGACTTAGAAACATAAGACCTACATGTATAATATGAAAAACATCAATAACAGATGTCACTAGTCTTGAAAATAACTAAATATCAAAATTGCAAATAAGAGATTAATCTCATTTAGAAGAAAACCATTATATACTTCCATTGAACTCTTCTATAAAGGCATCTACTGAGGAGACACTAGCTGCAGACCAGATAACATCCTGAATTGATTGGTATTACACCTATCTCAACATTTTCTCATTTTTATCTGATCCCTTGGGAGGACTATCAGTATATTTTAAACCCTCTCATTTCCTCCATATTTTTCCTGGCCCTGAGGACGAAGGCTGAGTACTCTCATGCCTTTAGTACCCTTTTGAACCACATATCTAGACATGTGTAATACTAAACAGTACCTGTAAACCTCCACGTTTCTCTAGGTGTGAGGAAACTCAAAACCCAAAGTTGTCAAAATCCGTCAGGAATGGAACAACCCCCTTACTAATCCAGAACCTACTGTGACTGGCACGTGCACTCGCTCATGGCATGTGTGAGTTGGTTTCACCGTCTTTCGTCTCAGTGAAATCTCGATAAAATTATATATATGCCTGGGAAGGGATTTATATAATAAGACTGAAGGCAACTTGCAATGGATCTTACTTTCGAAGTCAAACTCGATGGATCTCATCCTCGAGGGTTATTAATCCGAAAAATAATTCGACTAAATAACTCAAATTAAGGGGGATATGATAAACACCAATTAACCCGTTCTGCAAATAATAAATCAAATCACAACAAAAGAAGCGATAAATACGGGACAAAACTTAAATGGACATGTCGTCCAAGCTCAAGTGCCTCTGCACATCTAGTGCGAGCTCAAACTCCAAACCTACTGCTAAGTAAAAAACTAATATCTCTATATAATGCATGCTCGTGGAGTGTACTCACATCATCAATACATCATAATAAAGAAAATAGCATTAAACAAACCTATAACTAAACATCCATCAAGCAAATCAAAGCATAATAAAGAAAATGACTAATAAAAATAAATAAATAAATAAATTCGTGGATAGATAGATAAATAATAAATATGCTAAAATAAATAATATCCTAATCATAAAATAATAATATAATTATACTATATAAAGTTATAGCTAAACACGAGTAAATATCGCATATACTCGTATTAGTAAACATATAAATAATTAAATAAATAAATACATCATAATTCAATGCATAAATAAATAAACAAATAGTTAATATTGATTAATTATGAATAATAATAATAATAATATAACTATGTAACACGGGAATACACAATTATTACAAATAAATAATAACATCCATGCGAACAAACAATATAGAAGAAAGAAATAATAATTAATAAATAAATAGATAAATAAACAAATAAGTAATAACTAAATAATTAAACATACTCAAAATGTCAAAATATCTTAAATAGTGTGAATTTACATCTAAACTAATGTATGGGTTCTCAAATTAATGAAATTGATTAAAAAATGGTCGAAAATAGGTGAAAATGATAAACCAAGTCAATTGAGCTAAACCAGACTGAGTCATGCCGAGTTATTTCGATGCGGGTTAATTGGAAATGTGGCTTTGGCTGGGTGGACATAGAGAGGTTGGCGGGCAAGTGAACAGGACCCGGGCATGTAGATGTGTCTGTGGGCAAACGGGTCGGCAGTGCCCGTAGTTGGAAATCCCTAAATGGTGGCACAACAGGGGCTATGGCCGGTCACAATCGACAGAGGACATTGAGGCGGAGGTGATGGCAATGGTGATCAATGGAGCCCGGATGCTAGTTGGCCGAAAAACAGTCGGAAATGGATGGAATAGCTCCCAGGTATGGCGACGATCGCGGCCACGATGGGGGTCGTGGGTGGTCTCAAAAGTTCGGCCTCGGCAAGGGGAAGCTATTTGTGTAGTCTTTTTGGCCAAAGGTGGCTTGCTGACATCGAAAAATGACTCGAACAGTGGCGACAATAGTGGAAAACTGGCAAACAAATGCTGTTGCCTGCGGCGCTGGTGGTGGTGGCAGGTATGGATCGATAGTCAGTGCACGAGGTGAAGTGGCGACAAATTAGGGGTGGAAAAACTCCAAAATGTGGGCAAAAGTATCTCTGAAAAATAGTTGGGAGAAAACTAGGGCTGAAGTGGACCGTCCAAATCTTGTCACGTTACACGATCGGAATGCCCAACAACTCACAAGCCTAGTGGGGGTCCACCTAAGGTATATGCAAATATATATATATATATATATATATATACACACACACACATATATATAGACAGAAAGCTCAGATTGATACCATCTAAATTCGAAACTGTCTCGAGACTTAAAAGTGAGCATATTGGTAAAAATCGTGGCAATAAGGTTAAATGAGCTTCAAAACCTTGAACTCAATTAGGCAAAAATATGCGACTCAAATCAAGTTAGGCTCACAAGGGCAATCCAGTAGTCTGAAATCTTTAAGATATATGTAAATGAGATACCCTTAAAATTCCAATCAGATGCTAAGTGTTGTAACGGCCTAGATCTAATCTTAAAACATGACTAACACATACAAAAAATATATATATGCCTCGTGTATAAATTGATAACTCATGCTCTAGCGTAGTATGACTGAAGCTATCATCTCCATGTCAGACATATTTAACCTCCATAATAGTATGTACAACCATCTAGGCCCATCCTTATGATATTAAAACCGGTCTTACTCGCACTCACTCAAACCAACTCATAACTAGGTAAACACGGCAAAATTACAAGCGGGTAAAACCCTAACCTGAAGTTAGAGTTTTATAAATACAATATAATAATCATGAATAAAATAATATAAATAAGTAAATATATCATCAATAATAATAAATAATTATACAAGCATGCATCATATGCGGTAAATATATAAATAATAAGAAATAAATAATAATGAATAAATACTAAATAAATAAACACATAAAGAAATAAAGAAATACTTGTAACATTAAAATATATTAAAATATTTAAATATACATCTCAACTAATATTTGGAAACAATTATTAAGTAGCCTGCCTTCCGAGAAGATGGTCATTGATAAAGGAGATAATGGAATTCCACGGAGAAGGATTTCGTCGAAGTAGGACGACAGAGTTGTTTTGTGGGGGTATATTGGGCTTCATAAATTATCATTTAAATTACAGAGCACAAATTTGAGACATTCTATTAGATATAAATGATAAGATGGATTGTGGTCCCGAAAATGTTTCTGAGCTAGCTCGGTGTCCCCTATATATATATATATATATATATATATATATATATAGGGGGCAGCTATGTGTGCTGCCCTCTCTTTGCAGCGCAACATGCGCTGCCCCTTGTGGGACGTTGTATCTCGATCCAATGCTCCAGAATGCCTGCCACACCCCCCATTCCTCTGCCCTACCCCTCACCTACTCCACACCATTCCCGCCTGCCACCTCTCGTTTAGCCCCCCACCCATCGCGCCCCCAGCCCACCCCCTCCCCCTCCCTTTCCAACGTCTCCGCCCACCGGCCCCGCCCACAGCCACCGCCTGCCACCCCCAGCCCCTCGTCCCGGCCCGGCCCGTAGCCGCGGCGGCCCCTCCCCCCACGTTGACTCGAATCAATTTTAAAGTAATATTAAAAATAAAATACCATAAAATAAAAATTAGACTCGCCCCTACTCGGAGTCAATACTATAAAATAAATTTTAAAAAAATTAACTAATTTCGTCATAAAAATTTGACTATCTCCTGACTCGAGTTAATATTACAAAATAAATTTTTAAAAAATAAAATAATTTTGTAATAAAAACTTGAATTGTTCTGACTAGAGTAAATATCACAAAATAAATTAAAAATAAAATAATTCAAACAAAACTTAACTCTCTCCCGACTCGAGTCGAGACCGAGTCAATTTTTTATTGACTCGAGTCGAGACCAAATCAATTTTTTATTGACTTGACTCGAGTCGGGAGCTAGTCAAGTTTTTATTACTAAATTATTTTATTTTTTTAAATTTATTTTATAATATTGACTCGAGTCAGAAGCGAATCAAATTTTTATTACAAAATTATTTTATTTTCTTAAAATTTATTTTGTAATTTTAACTCGAGTCGGGAGCTAGTCAAGTTTTTATTACAAAATTATTTTATTTTCTTAAAATTCATTTTGTAATATTAACTTAAGTCGGGAGCGTGTCAAGTTTTTATTATAAAATTATTCTATTTTCTTAAAATTTATTTTGTAATAATATTAACTTAAGTCGGGAGCAAGTCAAGTTTTATTATAAAATTATTTTATTTTCTTAAAATTCATTTGTAATATTAACTATAGTCGGGAGCGAGTCAAATTTTTATTACAAAATTATTCTTTTTCTTAAAATTCATTTTGTAATATTAACTTAAGTCGGGAGCAACTCAAGTTTTTATTATAAAATTATTTTATTTTTTTAAAATTCATCTATAATATTAACTCGAGTCGAGAGCGAGTCAAGTTTTTATTACAAAATTATTTTATTCAAGTCTAGTTTTTATTATGAAATTAGTTAATTTTTTAAAATTTATTTTATAATAATAACTCGAGTTGAGTACGAGTCAAGTTTTTATTACGGAATTGCTCATCTCGCCCTTCCTTCCCCCACCACTGTTTTGTCGCACCACCGCCGGTGACCTCGCTGCCGGCTAGTGCTGTTGTCGCCGCTAGGGGGGGGGACGGCAACGATAGGGGTGACGACATCTTCCGCGGGGGCCCGGGGGGAGAGGGGGAAACAGGGCAGGGGCGGAAAATAGGGTAGTGGTGGGGGGGGGGGGGGATATGGACGGGGGCGGGGCAGTTCGGTAGCTGTGGGACCACCACAGCGGTGGGGGGGCTAGCGGCTTAGGCGCAAAAAGGGGGGGGGGGGCACTGAGGAGATCAACGGGAGGGGGGAATAGAAAGTCGGCCCGGTGGGGGGACAGGCTTGGCGGCCAGTGACCCAGGGGGCTCAAAGGCGGCACGGCATGGTGGGGGCAGGCGGGGTCGTGGCGGCAGGCGATGGCATGGCGGCGGGTGGGTGTGACGGCGGGCAAGTCACCAAAGTTTGGCGGGGGGTAGGGAGATAAAGGGCATGGGGAAGATGAAGACAGTAGCCAGATTAAATCTAGCGGCTACCAACAGATGTGCCATCTGTGAGCTACAAACATAGGCCACGCATGATAGAATATTTCTATAGATATATTCTCTATAGTATATAGTTTAGAGACGATTATTAAGTAGTCAAATCTAGGGTTGCCTCAATTGTGCAGGTCCTCACATGCCCCTGACTTTAAGCTGCAATAAATCATTGCCGTGTGTAATTTCTAAATAGATGGAAGTTTTTGTGCGTCAAATAATAATAACTCTGGTTGGGCTTCTGCTTTTTACAATTCTGTAGGAAATATTTTGCATGCTAAACATGACTCAAGTCTTCCGGCTTTTGTCCAGGAATCAAAATTCAAAGTAATTGTAAAAATAATTTTATATATACATATATAGAGTGTGTGTAAAGAGAAGGTTTTTATATTGATCATAAATCCGCTATAATTAATCGATATATTATTTAAAATTATGAGAAGGTTTTTATACATTAATATTTTTTTGAACGAAAAAAAACCGCAGAATGGTCACCGCAGAATGGTCACGTGGGTGCACACTTGTAGACAAACGATCCCCATCACGCAATCCCCGGCGCAGTTCACCAGACTTATCATTTTCTCCAACCTCGAAAGAGAATCCGTTTTCCCGCCTCCCCCTACCTTTTCCTTTTCCCCCCATTTCCACTACTTTCCACCGTCCTCACTTTTTTACTTTTCCCTCACATATACTACATATAGTATGCCTTCCCCACTGGCCACCACCTTGCTCCTCCTCTTCCACCTTCGCCGTAGCCATGGCCAACTTCCTCGACCTCCTCGACCTCACCTTCCCCCACCCCTATCCCCACCCCTGCCCCTCCCTCCTCCTCCACCAATACTCCCACTTCCCCGCCATGGATGACCTCCTCCTCCTCCCGGCCCCCTCCCCTTCATCGCCTTCGAGTCCGCCGTCGACCTCGTCCGGATCGACCACATCCGCTCCCTCTCCGATCGGGTTGCGGCGCTGGAGCTTGGCGTCGGCCGGAAGTATAAGTGGACGGCGGAGGTGGAGGCGCCGGGGAGGAAGTACAAGTGCGTGGCCGAAGTCGGGGCTGGGAAGGTGCTGCCGGAGAGAAAGTTCAAGTGGACGGCGGAGTTCAAGCGGAAGGACGCTGGCGGTCCCGTCACCAAGACCTATACTTTCGAGTCCTCGGCCGCTCCGGCCGGCGGTGGCGTCGGGAAGGTGAAGAGAGCGAAGGGTGAGAAGAAGGAGAAGAAGGAGAAGGCGGTTCTTGTTGAGGTTGAGGATGCTGATCCACCTGCTCTTGCTCTTAAACAAGTTAGTAGTAACTGATCTCTTAGGTACTTCGTATCTTGCTTATTCTTAGTGGTGGGTCATGGTGTTTTTTGGGGTAGGTCACTGGTTAACAGCGTAAATTTGTCAATTTTGCGATAACTGTGAACTTTCTTTAGTTAACAATAGCTGTAAAATGCTGATCCAGCAACTTTTGCTCTGAAGCAGCTAGGAGTTATTGGTCTCTTCACTTCTTACTTCATGATTGCTTATTTGATTCGACCAATGCCTAAATCATTGATCACATTGTTTATTATGGTACATCACTGTTTATCAGAACCAACTTCTCATTGTGAACTTCTTATTTATTGGTGGTTGTAAAAGCTGATCCAGTTCTTCGTGAGTAGTTATCTGATTCGACCAATAGCCAAACTGTTGATCATGTTGTTTAGTATCGCATATCACTGCTTAACAGACCATCCCTTTGAGCTTATTTGCTGAACAATAGCTGTAGAGGCTGATTCCACATTTGGTCATGATTCATGGACTAATGTAGCTAGTTTTGAGTGCATGTTTGCCCATCCCACTTTGCTCAATTAAATTTGTTAGTTTTACTTTTTAGTGATGGTGACTATCTCGATGGTTACTATCTGATGAAAAATCTTACTGTGCTCATTTAATTTTGTTGGTTTAACAAGTTGTTGATGGTGACCATCTGGCGAAAAATTTAGGGCATCAAGGGTACAATAACAATTAATGGTACACAGTTTTCTGAAAGGTTTTGCTGCCGTAAGAAGTGTTGAACTTGCAGGCATCACACGGTGTTGGATCCTTTGGACTTTTGTGATCATTTCTTTGCTAATATTTTCTTTCAAATGCTCTGATTTCCTGAAGTAAGCTATGATTGCCTTATGTACGTTAAATAATTGTTTTGCTCTTGAGCTGTGGTGCTGTTGTTTCTTATCATGTTTTGTTGTTGTAGTATAGCTACGGGTGAATTATCTTTTTCTATGTATTCAATTGTATATCATGTTGATTACTATGGTAAGTCACTATTTATAAGAGTAAAATTAACTGCCACTTTCATCACTGGGAACTTCTTCATTTAATAGCAGTTCTAAAAGTTGATTCCGCATTTGATTATGATTTATGACCCATTTTGGCTAGTTATGGGGACTGATTTGCAGTATTTTTATTTTGCGAGTTGGGGTTGGGGATCATCTGTTTGCAGACTGCATGATCATCCTGCCGTGAGAAGAGTGGAACTTGTAGGCTTGAAACTGCTTTTAAAATCTTAATCACTTGCGTAACCATTTCATTTTGTCAATTTTTTGTTATCAGATAGTCAAAGCTAGTATTACCTGGATTAAGTTTTGTGGCTGTCATACTCTTTTAATTGTAGTTACTTATCATGTTAGGTCATCGTAGTATATCTGGGAAAGACTTTGCGATTTGCCTTCTTTTCTTTCTAAATATGTGGCATGATCATGGTGATTTTTTTTTTGGGTGCTAGGCTCTGCATGTTATTCAATTTTTACTTTTCTTTAGCATAAACATCACGTTTTTTAGCTCGTTTAGTTTGTTGTCCTTGTTTTTGTGTACTTTACTGATCACCTAGGTTTTTGCAAAGAGAAAGGCTTTGACACTGAAGAAGGCCAAGGGGAAATCTGAATCACTTGCATAACCATTCCATTTTGTCAATATTTTGTTATCAGATGGTCAAGGCTAGTATTAACTGGATTAGGTTTCATGGTTGTCTTATTATTTTAATTGTAGTTACTTATCATGCTATGTCATTGTAGTATAGGTGGGGAAGGCTTTGTGATTTCTCTTCTTATCATTCTAAAAATGTGGCATGATCAACAGGGATTTTTTTTTCTTTTTTGGTACTGGGCTCTGCTTGTGATTCATTGATTTAATTTTTTTAGCGTAAACATCATGTTTTTCAACTCATTTAGTTTGCTGTCCCTGTTTTTGTTTACTTTTGTGATCTCCGATGTGTTTGCAAAGAGAAAGGCTTTGACACTCAAGAAGGACAAGGGAAAAAGAAGGAACTGATGCCCCAAGATGCAGCCGTCCTGATACAAGTGACCTTCAGGGCTCATCTGGTTCGCAGATCAAAAGCACTTCGTGAACTTCGAGAACTTGCTATAGCCAAATCCAAGTTGAAGAGATTAGGGCCTTGTTTCACAACTTCTCTTATCGCCGTCATCTTGCTAGTGATGCAGAAGAACGCCAGAGGTTCTCTGAGAAAATCATTGTCCTCCTCCTTACTGTTGATGCCATAGAGGTACAAAGTATTGCTTATTGTAGCTATGTTTTTTATTTGTTTGCAAAGTTTTGTATCTGCCACCCAAAATGGCATTTTTACGTTCTGGAACCAACTCGTCTTTCATTTGGATTTATATGTCACTATAATTGATTTACATATAATGAGTTTTCAAAACCGTGCATAATGTAGGGGTAGATTTAATGGTTCGAGCTGCCAGGAAGGCCATGCTGGACGAGCTGGAAGCAATGCTCGAGGTTGTGGATCCTCAGCCTCCTGGGAAGTTGGGTTCGTTGAAGAAGAAAGTTCGATCTGCCTGAAGGACCTGTTCAGAAGGAAATTGCCTTGGCTGTGGCTGAGATTAATCAGATGCTAGACCCGGAGAAGCAGTCCTTTTGAGGCTGGCTCTCTGAAGAATAACAGTCTTCAATGGAGTGGCCTTTCTCCTTGGAAGTGAAAGCATTTCTGTTCTAATCTTTCTCTGTAGTTTTCTGTACCATGGTTTTTGAATGTGGGGATTGGTTTCCTAGTGGAACATTGAGGGTTGTTCTTATGTTGCCCGTGTGTCAGTAGGTCAGCCAGACAATTTGGTCTTGTAGTGCTTCAGATTTACTTAAACTTTTGCTCTTAAAATGAATAGGCACTCCGTCTCGGTATGGTTGCATTTTGGACTAACGGGAGTGAAGATGAGGGAAGATGTTACGCCATTTATACGACAAGTAAATTTTAATATATAGATAAATTTTAGTTAAATAATGAGATAGAATATAATAATATAATTTCTTAGATAGAGATTTTAATTAAATAATAAGATAAATTATAATAATTTGGTTTTTTTGTTATATTTTGATTGGTTAAATTTTTTATTCTAGTAAGAGACTATGTGCAATTGGTGGTGGTATAATTTGGTAAATGGCTTTTATTATAATTGTCAAGTGATTTTGAAGGTTTTATCATTACCAGACCATTAATTGAGTTGAGAATTTTTTTGTCCTCACTTTGTATTTATAGTTGCAAAAATTGAAATTGAAATTGAATTGGTTTTTGAAGAAGTCATTGAATCGTTTCGAATCGATCTAAATTGGTCAGGAATCAATTTAGTTAAATCTGTCCAAATTAGTCTTATACAAAAATTTTAATTGAGTTAAAATCGGTAGGTTTTAAGTTATAAAATATGTCATTTTGATATTATGGTATATATTATCTTTTATGGTATTTTTTCATATTTTTTAGATTTTTTAAAATTATTTAGAATTAGTTATTATGTTTTACACAAATCGAATTCAAGCCAAGTTTTAATTACGAGAATGCCGCTATTATTTCTTTTATTTATTTCCTCTTCTCTCCCACACCTGCCGCCGCTGTCGTGCCCCACCCTCCCCTCTCCAGCCCGTCCCGGTCCACTCCTGCCACCGTTGCCCAGCCCGCCTCCCCTTGTTGACCCAGCCCTGCCCCTGTCCCCCTGTGCCATGCGCCCATGCCTAGCCCAGCACTGTCGCGCTAGCCTCGTCGCCTTGACCCCTCTCTGTGTCCCCCGCCCTGCCCTGCCACCCCCTTCTGCCCCTCCAGATCGTCTCCCCCTCGCCCCCACCCACACCCCCAATCACCCAATCGCCGCCCTTGTTGCTCGCAGCTTGCCGTGACTCGCCCCCCCCCCCCCCTCGACCCCGTCCTCCCTTGCCCTGTTTATCGCTGTTGTACGGAATAAACTGATTCTAAAATCAGCTCGAATTGGCCGATTCACGAACTAATTCTTATTGAAGCCGATTTACCCATTAAATCGGATTGGAAACCTTCTAATCTAATTTAAATTAGCCGATTTCTCTCTCTATGCTTTTACTTCTACTCCACTGGTCTATTTAATACAAGCAATTTTTTACTATTATAAATGAATGTTTAATTCTTAAATTAGTTTATAAAATTTTAAGATGAATAATTTTCTCTAAATGTGACTAAAATAATCAAGTGAATACGAAAGTAAATAGGCATTTTTTATTTAATAATTATATTTTTAAATTAATAAAATCGATAAATAATTCTCCAGAAAGTGGTAAAGTAATATCTGTATGATCTTTTATTACTATCAATTCAATTTAAAATTGGTTTTGGATAATTTTGTCAAACTATTTCGTCTATTTTATATTCAATGAAAGTTTTAAAATATTTTTGTCATTTTGACTCGGAATGATTGGTGGAACAGTAAATCAAGTAAATCAGAGGTTTTTGGTCTTTATTGTTCATGATTTCAGATAATAAATTGTAAGTATGAAGCATAAGTTCGATTTATGTGGATTGATATATGTTCTAGGCTTAGTGGTACGATCGTATTGTTTTAATTGTATATGACATGTGGAGCCTATGGGCTCGCTATGATGTCAATAATAATGGGCTTTTAAGTGGCCTATGTCAAATGGGCCATGCTATGTTTGAGCATCAAATCAACCTCATTCAGAACATACAGACGGAGGTCTAGGTGATATATATATATATATATATATATATATATATATATATATATATATATACAGTCTAGTTCAGACATTCAGACGTTCAGACGTGAAGCAGACATTTTTAATGTTAATTTATTTCATAAACGGCTTTTGATGTAAAAAAATAGTGTAAATCGATGTCTTAGGAGTTAGGCTTGGCCATAACAAAGATACCTAATATCAATCCAATTAAATTATCCAAAATTTAGCAAAAATAAAAAAAACTTGAATAATATTAAATTTGCTAGTTCCAAATAGGGTTGAAAAAAATGACCCTAAAACTAATTAGTAACACCCCAAATCCTATTCCAACACAAACTAAATGCGCAACTCGGTCCTAAACACCATATTGTACACACATTTGCCTTTGAGTGTTAATGCCTAATCAGAAGAATAACCTGTCCGTGGTGCATACGATAGTCTTGGCCAAACATAACAAGGGCGTATACATGATGGTTTTAATATATATTATTAATCGATCCAAGGACTGATTTTTTTAATTTGAATCCCATAAGCAAATCGAACACCATAAAACACTAGTCTCCGAGCCGAAGGCACATGTTTTAGAACAAGCCCTGTGCAACTATCAACTTCACTTCAGTAAGACCATAGCAGTGGTATATTTTTGTTGAAAAATATGGGGACAATTTTGATGAAATAAAAGGACTTTTTAATGAAAGAACCAATTCAATTGAGGTGGAGAGATTTAAAGAAAAATATTTATCTTCCAACCATTCAATTACATTTTTGAAGGGAGATTATAAGGGTTCTGGATATACTTATGAAGCAAGCCCCTAGTTTGTTAAAAGATGGGAAGATATTTTGCAAAGTCTCTAGAATTACCAAATGTTATTATTTCTATCACTTTTATGATTTTATTTGCTGGTAGAAACTAATTAAAACTTAAAATTCTGTTTAGTTGGCATGAAAATAGTCTACAAGATGTGAAAATTTTAAAATAATCAATCTTACAAAAAGTAATTATATTTAATTTATTTTAAATAGAAAGTAATATTAAATTATTTATTTTGTGTACAAATTAAATATGATTATATTCAAATGAGGATATGAAATAATCATGATTGCCTTATATTTACATGCTCTCCCACGAGAAAAATCTTTTTCTTTGTTTTAATCATAATTAATTATTTTGAATACAGAACACATTATAAAAGTACTAATTTTTTTAAAAATATATTACATATATATATTAATTTTAGTAAAATTAACCATTTAAAATGTTTATATCATTTTTTTTTTTATAACAAAGGTTTGAAGGTTTGTAGGTAAGGAAGTTTGACCAAATGAATGGCTAAAACCGGAGCCCATTAAATAATTATTGAAAATAGTTGTGTGTTTAGATAAAAGCTCACTTGGAAACCTTCATGTGATATAAGCATTTTTCTAAATCAATTTATTGATATGTAATATGTGAATCGAATTATTAAGAAGTATTTCAAATGGTTGATTTATAATATAAATTGATTTTATGTATCCATTATAATCGTGCCAAAACTTCAACGAGTAGATTTGGTGATGACTCTTAATTTCAAGTGTCAAAAAGAATAATATCTCTTAATTTGATGTATTCTTTTATTTATTCAATTGAAAAAATTATATTATTGACTCCTAGTTGGCTTGAACTCGACTCCAAATTGACTCCACTCACTAGTTCAAGTTTTAAGTTTTTATACTATTGATCGCACCTTAACCCTTAAATAATGAATTCTTTAAATCAACCCTTTACTTGTAATTTTTTTCAAAAGTTAAGAGTAATAATTGCATACATTAATATATTCCCACAAGATCACCTAATTACGCGATCAAGAGAGGTTTCAAGGTAATATAGGGGCATATATTATCAACAATTATTATATAAGATATTACCTACCTATATATATATATATATATATATATATATATATATATATATATATATATATATATATATATATATATATAATACTCGAGAAGCGTTTGTATCAGCCAGCGGCAGAGAAGTTATGTGCGCCCCATATTAATCTGGACCGTCCGATTACATGGACGGTCCAGATTAATATATGTATGATAAAACCCTAACCATATCATATCAGCTGCATCCAATTTCACAAGCCTCCACTGCACTGCGTCCGGCGGCTCCCTCGACGCCGTCGAGGCCGTCCTGATGCTGCTCGCCGCCGGTGCGGACGTCACCGCCGTCGATTCCGGCGGCCACCGCCCTCTCGACGTTGCCGTCTCTCCGCCCAAGCTACAAAGCTAGAAGCTTGCTGTGTCCAAGCTCCTCGTCGCTTCCGTCGATGCGCCCGACTGCTGATGGGTGATTTTGGGTTTTATGGTTTTCAGGTGGGAATTGTTACAACATCTTCATCCAAATTCCACTCGCTATTTTAGCCCAGATGATATGGTGAATCTTAATTTGTCAGTTCCATCGATATCTGCCGAGGTATCTATTCGAGTTAGTGGATTCTTATATTTTGGTTGCCTTAGAACCTGCTAAATATCTTGCCATTACAGATATGTCTGTTCTGCTCATTAACATTTCAGAATGAATTGCCAGAATCTGCTGCGAATATGGATTTAGAAAAGACAGCCGAAGATGCTGAAGGATGTGAATTGGCAGAGAAAAATAATGAAGATGGAAAGGAAGAGGGTGCACATTTAATGAATGGAAGCAAGAAAGACCCATCTGTGCGAAGATTTGAGCTGCTGGTGGATAGTGGGCTTGGCGAGGTTTGTCATTTTAGATCTGATCAATTATGATATTATGATGTTGGGCTTCCTTTGTTTTGCACTTCATTTACCCAAAAAAATCCCATGCTCAGTTTATCAAAATTCAGCTTTGCTATTTTGGCTAATATTTGTACTGCAAGCTAAGTTGTTCTTGTTCTTTATGAAGAGTCTCATTGATACATGTATTGAAAATGCCGGGGAGTTGCTTAGATCGAATTTTGGCGGAGAAGTCTTGTATGAGGTATGATGTGTGTGGTCTTGCAATGTACCATCTTTGTAAGTTAAATACAATTAACTGTTCATTATACGCTTATCTTGATGTACTCAAGGTTGCCACTGGGGGAGCTGGCAGCATTCTTCAGCAACCATATGGCAATAAGTTGAAAGCTTTAAATGAAGCCATAGCTTCTTGGCTGCACAGCCAAACACTGACGATTCCGACGATGAACATCTATTTGAAAATTTCCATTCTAGCAGGACAATCAAAAAATTGATACTGGACTCACCTTTATTTGCTACTTGTCTACGGAAAATGGCTTTCGAAGGAAGACGTGATACATGGGCTCTTGGTCACAGGTATAATTCCCTTAATGAAGTCATTTAAACTGCACTATGAAGAATCTCTTGGATTCATTTCATCTATTGGGTTTATTTTTATAGGTGTTGAATCATTTGATGTGGATATGGAGCGGCAAAAAGTGACAGTGAAAGGCAATGCGGATCCGGAGGCTGTATTGATAACCGTTTCAAAGACAGGAAAGCAGACTTCCTTCTGGAAAGAGGCTAATGCTGAAACTGTTGCTGCTTCCAACTGATGTATACAAACTCTTTGAGTTATGGGTGCTACAGTTTGCTTTCTTTTTGCTAAACTGGATTTGGCAGTTTTGAATTGCATGCTCTAGATCGTATATAGTGTATACCATAACTTTGTGTGATATGTTGGTAACTGGAATTTCCATTTTCAAAGATGTTCTGATCCTCTTCTGCAATTTTGGCGTGTAATTTTGTTGGTAGTGTGAACATAGCATTCTGGTAGGCTTGTTTCAAGACTCCGTTTCACAACAAAATTCGGAGTATAATGGGATTGTTTAAGTAATCGAAAAATATTGTCCCAAAATTGAAAAAGAGAAAACCATGATACTTTGCATTGGCTATGACGAAACGTGACTTTCCATTATAAACAACATTTCCATGATCAGAACAATATTCGCATGCCGCTTTAGATCAAATGAGTATTTTATGAATCTATATCTGCCGATATTCGTCACCACAATTACCAATTACTTTCATGAGATCTTTCCATAGCTGCCCAAACAATAAAAAGACTCATAAGAACTCATGATATAACGAGTGCAATGTGCAATGAAAAAAGCAATCAAGTTTTCACCATTTCATTTCGTCTATATCAAGAACAAATTGCATTTTCACCATTACAAAAAGGGCGTTCAAATTACATTATTGTTACCTCTTGATTGAACCTAATAATTCATATAAACACTAGAAAGAAGTTAGTAGATAAATGAAAGTCCTCATACACAATATCCAACAAGGAAGGGAAAGTTATGCTACCTGGTTGCTGAATATGGGAATGCCATTTTCGAGGATCATTTGTAGCCTTTCAGTATCAAAATTGATCGAGGCAAGAGTTTTGATTTAACCTGCATCCCTTCAACAAGGTGAAAGGGAAAAAAGTCAACATTGTAAAAAAACAACCTAGAATGTACGAGCTTGAATGATAAAAAACGTCCACAAAGAGATAGCAAAACTAGCTTTGCATGAACCAATATCTATAATGAATGCCAACCTTCATCAAAAGGTTTGAAACCAGCACATCATAATTAGAAGCCAACTCCAATGCATTAACAATTTCGGCAGTTACCGGATGGATATTACCAAACTTTCAACCAACATTATCAAGGTTCTCAATCTGAACTGACCATTATAATCATAACATGCGTCTCATGTTCAATCATACAACTCTGGCATAATATGGTCGATGGAGTCTTCCGATGGTTATGAATGATAAACAGAAACAACCAACCAATGTCAGAAGGTCCCAACCATGTTTAGAAATTATAAGGCAGGAAGAATAAAATTTGGCAGCGAACTTTCAGAAAAGAAAAAAAACTGTCATAAATTGCAAGATATGGAGCAAAGCTGTTTGA
>JAURVB010011529.1:0-14415 GCA_033002965.1 Piper betle | reverse complement strand
TTTGCTCGACACCATCGCCTGACCATGCTTCTTGTCTTCCATTGCTGCCGATAGGCCCCGATCATCGCTGTTCTTTCTGACAATTCATCATTATCAACCCTTCCTAGGCTGCTTTAAATTAATCATTGCAATCATCCCTTCTTTTCTGTGATGACGGGTAAAATGATAGGCCGTATATATTGGTTGGTTATGTATATTAATTACCTATATATGACAATTACGTAGTTGCTACTAATAAATAAAAGTGATTGCCTATTTTTAAAGATGCCTAATAATCTTTATTATATTTTGATGATGTTATGTTTAAATATAATTGAGGGACTATGTGTTTTGTTATTTTGGATGCTTAGAGTTTGAAAATTTATGGTTTGTATGGAATTTAGGGACTATTGAGGGACTTGTCATACCTTATTACTCATTTGGTCCTTGTCGTCGGTGGTTGTGTTATGTTTTTTGACCTTTATAGTTGGTTTATATATATATATATATATATATATATATATATATATATATATATATTAGTGTTGAAATTATTATGTTATTTGAGTTGTTTCTACAAGTTTAACATGAATCTTAAAATTTAAGGTACTCTTATATTTTTTGGAAGGCTCTCTATTATAAATATATATTAGTCCTGGTATGATACCTTTGATACGATTCAGCCCGCTTAAACCAGGTCAAAACATGTATACTACATACCTTCTAAAAATTTGGTATGGTTATGGGCTAAACCAAATCTGGTAATTACTTTAAATTTTTGTACAAAACCATTTATCATTTAAATTTTTACTGCATAAACTTCAATCCGGTTATTTACCATTTAGTAAATTTGAACCTGACCATTGAAACTCAATTATATATGCTATAAAAAGTAAATTTAGATAATAACATAAAAAACTAATTAGAAATAATTATTTTAAAAAATAAGGATAATACATATTAATTTTGTATATCAACAAACATATTTTTATGACAAATCATGAAAAATACTTTTTAAAAAAATTTTGTATTATTGGTACCAAGTACTAGTACAGATTGGGTAATTGTTATCCGAAACCAATCCCGACCGGTATAAAATGTATAACCAATGTCTTAAACGAAACCTAATTATATACACACTAAACCCAAACTATTAAGATTTGATTGGGTCAAGTTTTGGGGGTGTTCGGCACAATAGGCACTCCTAGCTGAGTACATTCAAAATTGTGGCTAATTATTTTTTGTTTGCCTTCAGTGAATTTACCTTATTAATTTTAAAGATAGTGATTTACCCAACTATACATTAAGGCTCTTAAATATATCAATAGTAACAAGCATTTTATTTGAATATCTATTACGAGAAATCAAAAGTAGCATTCTAAAGGAAAATAAGAGATTGAACTAATTAAAATATAATAAAAATAAAAAATAATTATTTAGTGTTACTTTTAAAAAATAGTAGCCTATCTCTAAGATATTATATGTCTAGTTTATCTCATTAAATTAAATCTATTATTTAACGAAAATTTGTCAACAAAATATGAGTATGTCAGGGCCACTGTTGGACAAATCGGCTGTCGGAATTGGTCGATTTAAATCGGATCGGGCGGAACCCGATTCAAATTTGGGGTGGAATTGATTTTTGAATAGGTTTTGGGTAAATTACTAAAATACCTTTGATTTTATATTATATAAATTATTTATGCATAGGTAAAATAGAAATTTAAAGTTTACAATAACGGAAATACCTATTGCTTCTCCCTTCGTCACCGCTGTCGCCCCTTTGCTCCAGTAGGGCGGGGCGGGACCGGAGAGGGAAGGTAGGGCCAATGGGGGCGGAGCCGACGGGAAGATAGATCAGGGCCGACGGGACTAAGGTGGCGGGGCAAGGCAGATGCGCAAGGAGGGGAATGCGGAAGGCATGGCGGAGGGAAGTCCGGTCAGAGGTGGGGCCTACGGAGGGAGTCTGAGCATGGCGAGGCCAGTAGGGGGAGGCAGGGCGGGGACGACAGGGGTGAAGAGCGCGAGTGGCATTCTCGTAATTAAAAGCTGACTCGATTCTGACTCGTGTAAAAAATATTAATTAATTAAAAATAATTTTAAAAAATCCAAAAAATATTAAAAAATATCATAAAAAATAATATACACAATAATATCAAAATGACATCAATATCTAATTTTTATATATTTATGTTATGAGTTGTCAAATTATTATATATGACCGATTTAAATCGATTCAACTGAACCGATTCCCGTGCAATTTAGACCCATTTCGACTCACTCGAAAACCGATTCCAATTCTGATTCCGATTTTTGCAACCATGGACAAGGCCTTGCCTAATTGCTATAAAGGTTAGAAGCTTGACATAGTTGTATCGTTTCATGCAATATTACAAGGATGGCTGCTTAATGCTACTTCTCAAATTATATATCAGGTTTTTGTAATTATAGTATCAACATTTGAAAAAGCTTTGTTAGTTACCTCTTAAATATGATTGGTTCATAATGATACAACCAAGGATAGATCTTTATTCTTCTCAGACTAGTGAAAAAAATTACAGTTGCGATATTATTTTAATGTCTTAGATTGATGTTTTATAAGAAACATACAATTTACCCGTTGATGACCACATACCTCGCCAACTTTGATTACTAATCATCTCATGTGGATGGAAAGTGGTGAAAAGAAAGGGCCGTTTTGATTGAACGTGGGTGGAAAACGTTTAAACTTAATGTCGGTAAAGCATTTTTAATTTTATGACTAGTTCAACCAAGTCACAGCAAGCTTGCCTTCGCGAATATTTTTTTATTACAGATAGACAAATTAAAAACAAACCATCAATTAAATCAACCAAACACTTGTTAGCGATAGGAATCTCCTCCGCATGCATGACCTAACTCACAACTTCAATGTACGACAACAGCATCCACACTTAGCACTCAATATATGTATCTTTTGCAAACATTCGTAGATAAATTAAACCTTCTTACATTTATATATAGGAATATAGGAAATCGGCGCAGGACGTTGATGGTCTATTTCTTGCAAACGATCCCACGTCCACCGGACTTGCACTCCATGCCGGCTAAATCAGTGACTTGAGCTAGTTTTTGCTCGCCATGTCCGAACTGGGACACAGCACAGTCGGTGGAGAAGATGTCCGAGGAAGAGAACTTGTCGTCCCCACCCATGATGGGCATGGCCGCCGACATCTTCACCTTGCTCACATATCCCGCCGCATACGTCTGACCCAGCACCCCCGATACGTTGGCCGCAAGCGAGTAGAATTTGAAGGCCAGCTCTAGATGTGCCATGCAGTCTTCTTCGGTGATCCCATACCTGTGCACCCGGGACTCTTCCTCGGTGATGGGCACAACGTTGGCCTCAATCTGGACCAGACCCTCGATCTCCATGACCACCCCATTGTCTTGGCGGGTCCTGGTGACGGAGACCTGTGGGCGTTGGGGAGATGAAGACGCCGACTGCCACTGAGCTCCTTCGCCCGATGGGAGCGAGATGGATTCTCCGTCGAAGGAAAGGCTGAGGCGGTCGGAGGTGTCGTCCCAAGTGGAGGTCTTCTCGGCGCCTATGTATATTTGGTGGTCGCCGAAGAGGACGCCGATGGCTTGCACCCAAGTGAAATCTCGCTTCATGGAAGGGTTCCTCTTGCCGATGAAGTGAGCGTTGATGTGGATTTCGGGGTCGGAGAGGAGACAGAAGTCCCTGTCTTTCTTGCCGTGGTAGTAGAAGGTGATGCCGTCCCCGCCGATGAAGCGAGGGTCCTGGCACACTGCACCAGGCTTGTCACAACCTACACACAAGTAACAAATATATATAACAACAATATTTTGCATTCTTAGTTCGTTATATCCATAATAATTACCTTTTCAATGTTAAACTGCTAAGTGATTTTCTAGGAATGTAACATGTTATGTGTTTAGCATTTACTTACTGCAAACGGGTTTGCAAGAGACACAGTTGATATGACAATGTCCGGGACAGTTATGTGGGCAAGGGAGCTCCCGATTGTAGCAGTGCTTGTACTTTTTCAGTGTGCACTTGGCCTTGGCATAATGCTTGTACTTGTAGGATGCCCCTTCGGCCACCACCAAGATGAGCGCAAGGCCGGCCAGGAGGCCAAATGTGAATACGCACCTAGAAGCCATTGTTAGCAAAATGTAAAAATATGGGAGCTGCAGGTAGGACTATATATATATGGACCTAAGATGTAGTACTGAGTTCGATGGAGAGAAAGTTTGCAGTATGGCTCTTTATATAGACACGAAAAGCTGCTTCGAGGGCACTTTTGAGTGAGAATGTTAATGTGGATGTTCGTTTGCGTGTATATACAGGCCACGTTGACTTTATGAATAAACTTGTCCTTAGCTTTCCTTTGAGTTGTAAGGTTTGGACTTCTTTGCGTCAAGTGCTGGGTTTGCTGCTATAAGTCTAATCTTAATGGGCAGATGAAGGAAAATGTATAAACAAACAAAGATGAGAGTACTAGATTATTACAAAAAATAAAGGGAAAATGCGTCCTCATGGTGGAGAGGAATCCAAAGTTTGGCCGGTTTGGCCGATCCATTGGATAGCCAAAGTCAGCGAAACTACTAAGAAGCCGCTATTTTTATGCAATTTGGCCAATTGTAAGCTTTTATAATAATTTAAGACTCTTGTCTAGGAGCCTAACTTTGGCAGGTTAGAAAGAAATCTCCAGTGAGCTTCATGCTCCTGGTGAGCCTGCCTTCACATGCGAGAACTGTTAGCTCTTGTGAGTTGATAGAACATGCTACGATTAATCTGCTCTTTTCGAGTTGATTTCAACCGTTCAAAATTACAAATTAGTATTTGATTAATGTTGATTGGAATGGGGGAGGGGGAAAGCATTTAATTTGTTAATGTACAGGGGCAAGAGATATATCATGTTGTATACGAAGTGCAGTTAATTTGGCGAATTGCCCAAGTTCACCAATTCAACTCGATGGGCAGTAGACACGGGTTGACCACTCAATACCATGGAACGAAGGGAATTGGATAATAATTAGGCCCATACCAATTCATTTAGTCATGCTTATCAACATATTTGGCAAGGAATGCTTGACTTGTGATTATTAGGAAGAAAAATGGTAGAAATTCGCAAGGAATGTTTGACTTGTGATTGTTAGTAAGAAAAATGATGGAAAAGCTCATGCAACCACAGCTAAATTCATTGACCTAGCTAGCTAATTGCAACCATTCGGGTAAGATCACTTCCGTAACAGCCCGGACTTAATTGCAAATTAATAGAGTTTTAAGTCATTTTTTTAAGTGATTAATCAAAATTAAAAACTTATAGTTTATTCTCATCAATTAATCGGATCTTACTGTATTAGGTATTAGATATGTGACTAAGTTAATATTATCGTAATTCACCTACCTTAATAAATTTTATCTTTAAAGTTCTTATACTTGATACGAAGCTAGCATGTAGATAGTCTTAGCCCACATCTTTTTTACCTTGTAACCAACACCACCCTAGTTCATCCTACCATCTAATATAAAATCAAGTGGTTTTAATATTATTTATAACGACATGTCCAAAGTATAATTAGTGAGTTTGCACCGTCTATTCAAAAATAATTAATCGAATTTGAAAAATTATAATTCATTCTCATTAATAAACTAGATTTTACTTTTATAAATATTAAATATAAGAGTAAGTTGGAATTATTACAACTTACACAAATAAACCCAAATGTTAGACTAGCTAGTTTTTTATACTACTGGCTTAGAGATCTAATCAATGCATGAGGCAAGATCAACTGAATGAAAAGATAGAATTGTCGGTATTCTTTTTACGAGATTTATTAATTCTAATATATATATATATATATATATATATATGCTTGTCGCAGTTTGATTACAACAATTGTAAAATAACCATGTTGCATGTTTCTCCCATGCCGCTGCGCAGCACACAACCAGGTCGTTCTTCTTGTGCAGCACACAGCTACGACAGGATGAAGGTGGGAGGCGTCGGCATGGGAGTCCAGCAAAGGCGGTCGCGGAGTACAGTGCTGGCGATAGCTGTGATGATGGCAAAGTAAAGGACATGTTTGGCTTCCTCTGTTCTCCTGGGACGCTACGCAGCATAGTTGGCGGGATGAAAGTAGGAGGTGTCAACTTGGGAATCTGGTGAGGAGACGATCGCCGGTGAGTCCATCATTGTCATCGCCTCGTCAAAGCTGCAGCTCTTTTGATGCCACTGACCACAATTCTCTATTTCCTGCTGGCGACTTTAACTCAGGACTATCGAACCATTTCGTAACTGAGTTGGAGCTCAACCTCATTGGCTGCTGCAACGAGCTCAATGCTGATTGTGGCCCGCTTGCATCAACAGCCAGCGCAAATTCCTATGCTCGAAATCCTTTGTTTCTCGCCAGATCTTCACCGCACGGTGCACGAATGGGGGCTCTTGGCCAGGATCTCATCGATGATCGCGCAGATCTCATCGTTGCCACCGAGGGAGAGGAGGTCATGGAGGTTGTCAATGTTGGCGGCAACGGCATCTGCGGTGGAGACAAAGCGGGTGGCCGTGAAGAAGGCAGGGAGGTGGGAGAGGATGCAGGAGGGGACACTAGACTTGATGACGGTGTCGAGGCGGCAACAATACTGGCCAGCGGCGTCACTGGTTGGCAGTGAGGTCACCGGTGGTGGGCTGGCATGACAAAACAGATGAGGGGAAAGGAAAGGGCGATGACAATTTTGTAATAAAAATTTGACTCGCTCCTGACTCGAGTCAATATTACAAAATAAATTTAATATATATATATATATAATAATTTCATAATAAAAACTTAATTTGCTCCCGACTCGAGTCAATATTATGAAATAAATTTTTAAAAAATATATAAAATAATTTCGTAAAAAAACTTAACTAGTTACTCGACTCAATATTAGGAAATAAATTTTTAAAAAAGATAAAAAAATTATGATAAAAAAATACTCAAGTAAAATAAAATGACATGTTCTAGACTAATTAACTCACTCAAAAATAATAAATAACGCATCCTAATGTGGTAAACAACGTAAAACTAATTCTACGATCTACTATACATCTAAAAAAATAATCTGATATACTCTCATATATTCTAGTAATTCATTTTATTCTACTGTATTCATGACATTACCAAAGTATATGATGATAAATTTTTGTCTATTTATATTGTTTTAATATCATATTTATGTCACTTGGAATACAACCATGATATATCATATTTTTTTGTCTATTTACATAATAATAACATCTCAAATTTTCATCAAATATTGACTACATAGGATCTTGATGGATGCAAACCACCATCCCTTAAGAATTTTTTGAGTGCTCTACCAATTTTGAGTTAAAGATCCACAACCGTTTAAGTCATTGAAAAAAATTAATGTCATTCCAAAGGTTTCATATTAAATATACAACATTCAAAATGAAATAGCGGGGAAATTTACAAGAGAAGCACCTGGGAAACTTTGACATACGGATTATGAATGTATTTCTAAAACTAAATAAGATTAGCAACATAAATTTGGGGAAATGGTTTAAAATATGTATGCAAAGCTACTTCAGAAAATCAATTTGAACGAAAATTTTTGTCTTCAAAGACAAATGTTAAATACAGATGCATCAAGTAGGACACAATGCACTCATCTCGAGTAAAAATCACTCAAACAAAACACTACAGATGTTGGTATTAAACTACTTCACTGGAAGCATGATTTTAAAATGTTGGTAGTTTTAGAAAGGGGGCATGCTTACCATGTCACGAGAAAGCTGAGCACTCTTTGGTATCCTCTCCCAGCTCTCACCAGCATCTGATGTATATAACAAAATTGTTTGCTTTCCCACAATCCAACCTTCATTTCCTTTGAAGCCAATACAATTGAGCCTGTAATTAAAGTCTTCATCTTCAGCAAAAGGAAGTGGCCCCTCCTTTTGTTTCCAATATGGTCTACCGTGTTCCTAATAGAAAGCCTATAAACAAACACAAACAATTCCTACTTGGTCACAGTGATAAGCTACTCTTTTCCTTCCTACTTGGTCGTATACATGAATGGTTATAGGCTTTTGAAAATATAAAATTTCAATCAACTATATTCGTCACAAGATAAATTGCATTCCAGGAATGCATAAACATTATAACAACTTCACAGCATCTTAAAAAGTGTGGTTAAAGACCTATATTGGATAGAAAATTGATTAGATGGTTATCAATGAGGAACTGATTTTTTGCTAAAATGGAGGTAGCTCGTTCAGACTAAACCAATGGGAAAGTAGAAGTAAAATAACCTCATACATTCCATCAATGAACCAGTCCATCAAATACAAACATTTTCTATTCAATCAATGGGGTAAGCTAATCTTGTCCTCCCGGTCGGTCATATACACAACTGAAAATTTATATATCAACAAAATTCAATCAACTAAATTATTCATAGGATTTGTAGCATTCACTTCTTTGGCAATCCAACAAACAAGTACCAGGCATTCAGCAAAGTCCTACCAATCTTAATAACACCTCAAAACTGATTTCCATTCCAAATCAACCATATGATTGCCAATCTGGTGCCACTATTAATTAAAAATAAACAACAACCACTACTAGCTAGAAGCAACACAACATTCTATCAACGACCAATCTCAAAATAGGGGGAAGAAAACCCAAACTTTAGCAAAGTCTTAAGCGAAAAGGAAGAAAACAAGAAAACAAACCATGATTATAAAGGCAATGTCGAAAAGCACAATGCCTATCAAGGTACACCCTCTCCCACTCCAAAAGACCAATGTCGTCAGCCTTGGCCATCCTCAACGGGTAAAGGGCACGGTGGTGGAGTGGAGGCAATGCATGTCATCGAAGTAGGCGAGCATCGTTGGCAGTGCAACGTCGAAGTGGGTGGAGTCATCGGCTGCGTCAAAGTGAGATCGAAGCTCTGAAAGATGAGGTTGGTGGAGCCGAGCTCGACGACACCCGCAGGGAGGGGGATGCAGACCATGGTGAGGCGGCAGGATGTATGGTGGGTGGCGACGGAGGTGTGGCGGCAGGGCGGCGAAGGGGAGGGAGATGGAGAACAGGGGTTCAATAACAATTTTGTGCTATGTTGGTTTTCTAATTGCTTTTTAACCGTTAGATACTTTTTCAACCGCTAGATTTAAATTCAAGTACAAGGAAAACTTGCCCTCTTATATATATATATATATATATATAATATTTGAGATTGTACTATTTTTTTATTATTATGAATATAACCATGCACCTAATTAACTTTTGACTTTAAAAAATATAAATATAAATTTTGAGGTGACCATAAATATAAATTTTTAAAAAGTCTTATTTCTCGACATAGCTTGAACCAGCATGGCCCGTAAAAAACTTTTGAATCCATCTTGGCCTCTAACAACTTTCTTCGATAAAAAGTGAGCAGCCCATAAAAATTTATTGGATGATATTGGCCGTAACAACTTTCTCCGACAAAAAAGAGAGCAGCATGGAAAAGTAGAGAATAAGAGGGGAAGACTTGGTAGAGCCGGCCGTATTAACTGAACCTAGCACGTCGTGGAATAATATAGATCAGTAAAATATACGTTTGCAAATATGAATGTACGATTGCGATGGGTGTTATGGTTTTATGTCGTTAACATTTGGATCTTTTACATATGGGTATTGTTATGTAAATAATCATTCAGTTGGTTTTTTTTTTATAAAAGAGAAAAGTTTTTTTATGGTATATGATGTTCCTATAGGTGGCGTTTCTGAAAGCATATTTTTTTACGGGCTGTGCCTTTTTACGAAAGCAATTTAATAAGTTGGGAATTGCTTGTTTTATGGAATCTACATGAGTCAATTTTTCACATTACCAGCAAAGTTCAGAGATTGAAACAATAAAGAAATGAATATGGCTAAGCTTTGGGAAGAGATGCCTGCCGTTTCATATCAAGGCCCATCTTTGTTTAATCATCAAAAGAAATTTAAATCTTCTTCTAAACAGAAATATTTGGAGATACCACCCTCCCCTGTTTACTGCGAGGACTCATATTGCTTACCAAACAAAGCTATGCAGGCTCATGATTCAATTGATAAATTATTTCTTAGTTATTAACAAAACATCTCTTAATAAGTTTGTGCGATATGAGTAATATTTCAATACATAAACTCGCGCCAAATGACCATCAAGCTCTTGCTGCTATTGTATTACTGCTCATCAAATTGATGCAAGAAGTTGATATTCTCACTGTTACAAAGTACTAAGCATGATTCCATGAAACGCTTTGCTCAACAAATTATAGCAATAGCAGAAAATTCTCTACCAAAACATACACTTTGATATATCTTGTTAAAGGATTAACTACATAAAACTCTCTACCAAAACATGTTTAATTTCCTTCGGCTGAAAAGCTCGACTTGAGTGGATCCTTCTATACCTACTGCATACCCGCGCCTTTATACACCGGTCCACCCATTTCTGATCTCCACGCCCCAATAATAAGTTAAGACCTGTCCACCCATTTCTGATCTCCAAGGCCTTTTTTATTTCAAGCTGCAATAAGTAGACATGTGTCACAACCGTGTTTAAAATGAGACCAGATTTTCTCATTTCAATAAATTATGAAGGTTTAAAAAAATTAACTGGTTGTTTCGTAGAATTTGTCCCATGAAAGGGGATAAGGTATAATACTACAGTTGAGGAAAATACTTGCACTAGATGTACAATCGCATCTTATTTTTCAACAACAGGAGCAATCATTCAATTTTCTTCTCCAAAGATGGCGACTTGCTGATACGGAAAAGGGAGAATCGAGTTTGGTGGTTTTGGGGAAGGCAAGGGATTTGCTGTAGACTGTAGTTTATATCTTCTTCATTGTGGGTGTTTAAATTTTTAATTATAATAATTAAATTAATTTTTTCAATTAAAAAGATTTAAACCAATCATATAAATTTAACAAATTTCTAACCTCTATGGAGAAAGGAAAAGGAAAGCATTGGGTAAGAGAGACGTTGAAAGGGTAAAATAAAAAATAAAAAATAGGTTGAAATTGATTGGGGGTATTAGGTTGTCATCCCAGGGTCAAATCAAAGTAGCCCGTATAAAGAATTATAGTTGTTCCTTATCTTAATTTTTCCCTTTAAATAAATGCACTGACAATAAAACTATATTTCCCCGTTTGACTGCTGAATTGTCATTCTTGTTCCAAAAAGAAAAATTTTCGTTTTGAAGACGTCGCACCTTCAAAACCAATAAAGAAGAATTTGGTCGCGAAGTTGACGTCAAATGGGATCCAATTTCAGCAGTCTTCCTTCTTCATGAAAATAGGTTTATTTTATGATATAAATGAATAAACCTGCCAGCTTGCCGAAACCCCAATTCACTGTTGCACAAATCGGCTTGAATCGGATCGGCAGCATGCCGATATGATTTCGGGGCCGAATCGGTCGGCCCTGAATCAGGGAATCGGCGCCCAACTCGGCCGATTTACCCTGATTTCGGCCAAGTTAACTTCGATTCGAAATTGGGGTAAATCGGGAGGAATCGGTTTTTTTAGTAAATTACTAAAATACTCTTAGTATGATTTTTATTTAATTATTTAAGCATGGGTAAAATTAGAATTTTGATTTTAAAAACCTAACGTTAACCCGCTCCGATTTTCCGCCACCGCCGGTCCACCTTTTGCCGCCGCATCTCCGCCCTCTGCCGTGCGTCCTCGACTCCAGCCACGCCTCCGATCGGGCTGCTGACCTTGCCTCCGCCCTCGCAACGACACCGCCGACGTATGGCCGGACCGAATCAGTCCTGTGAACGCGAGAGCACCGCCGTCCGTTTCTCCAACCGGACCTCCGATCGGGCTACCGACATCGCCTCCGCCCTCGTAACCTCGCATCCGCCTCGCAACGTCACTGCCGACGTGTGGCAGGACCGAATCGGTCCTGTGAATGCGAGAGCGCTACCATCAGTTCCTCCGACCGGGCTGTCGACGTCGCTTCCGCCATCGCAACCTCACCTCCGCCCTCGCAACCTCGCCTCTGACGTGTGGCTGGCCGACAGCGGAGTGGCCGCGAGACTCGCCGCCGACCGATTCTTATAAAGTTGGATTTTTTAAAAATTAAATTTGCAAATTATTAGCTATGCTTCACAAATTTTTTCATTGCTGATTTGTGATTCATGATCAAATTTATACGTCAAATGTGTATGTGCTATGCAAAATCGTATATACTGTGCAAATGTGTATGTGCTGTGCAAAATTGTAGGTCAATTTTTTTACAAATTGCTATGTGATGTCCAAATTCGTATGTCAAATTTTTTTGTACAAAATTGTGTATGTGCTGTGCAAAATCATAGGTCAATTTTTTTACAAATTGCTATGTGATATACAAATTCGTATGTCAAATTTTTTTGTGCAAAATTGTGTATGTGCTGATAAATTGTGATGCTTTTTTATACTTATATTAAATTATAAATTTGTGTATTTATGTGCAAAAATTATATAATTATGTATTTCAGGTATTTATGTTATGAGTTGTCAAATTTTTGTATATGACCAATTTGGACCAATTCAACTGAATCGATTCCTGGCCGATTTAGACCGATTCCGATTCCAATTCTGATTTATGCAACCATGCTCCAATTCAGGCCAGCTTACTATAACTTAACAGTCTTTCATGGGAGGAATGTCGGTTGACTAATTTATTTAGCGTGACATAGTTGCAAAAATCGGCTGATTCGATTCGATTCAAAATTGGCCGATTTTATTTAGCTAGGTAAAAAACCGATTCAAAATAAAGCCGACTTAATTAGGTGTAAAATCAGACCAAGAATTGGCTAATTCAGGCCAATTCAAGCCGATTTTTGATACAACAAGAATCGGCTAATTCATGACGAGGGGAGGGGACGGCGGACCGACGGGGGACGGGTTAGCGGGGGGGTGGCAATGGTCAGAGAAGGCGGTCGGGCTCAGATGAGGGCAAATGAGGGTGATGGGGGGGGGGGGCGGAAGGTGCAGGGGACAAGCTGGGGGGCACAATGCAGGGGATTGGTGGGGCCGGCAGGGGGCGGGGGTGTGGGGAAGTGGGGCTTGCAGGGCAGGGTCAGGGCAGCGACGGGGGTGGGCGGCGATGTGGGGCGCAGTGACAATAGGAGGCGAGGTTGCAAGGGACTAGGGGGGGGGATGGGATGATTGAGGCCGGCGAGGAAAGAAAATGATTAGTGATATTTTCATAATTAAAAGTTGACTTGATTGTGACTCGAGTAAAAAATAAGAAATACCTATAAATAATTCAAAAAAATCCAAAAAATATTATAAAATATAATACACACCTGAAATTAAAATAATATATTTTATAATTAATAATCACACTAATTTTGACCGATTTAACTAAACTGATTCTTATCTGATTTTTAATGAATCAGTCTGATTCAATAACTCCATTAAAATCTGATTCAACGTCCGATTCCGATTTTTACAACTATGAGCGTGCCTTTTTAATCAGTGGCCTTAACTTAATTATTAATTAGAATAAGTTGAATCACAATTATATGTAAAGAGGTATAACTCTAACGTGTCTCTTGTTGACCACTTTTGTCTATTGATATCTAGCTTAAAATAAACTTGATGAACTATTAACAAATGAAAAATCTAAAAAATATAATAAAAATACTTCTGCAGATACTCACCAATTCGAATCGCCCTAACATTCATTTCTTTAAAAAAATAATAAAAATATTATTTATGATAAAAGGTAGTGAGTTCAAACCCAGCTAACCATGACTTACGTGGACTTCTAACTTTTTATTGATAAGAGTTTGCCTAATTATCTTTAAAAAAATTAATAAACAATCAAATATTATTATATCTTTAAATTAATCATAATTTATAATTAAAATATTAAATTAGTATAATCTATCTTATTATTTAATAAAAATTTATGTATAAAATTAAAATTTATCCGGTATAGGTCGCACATAACACAACATCTTGCCTAATTATTGATTAAACGAGGTTTTGACTTCGGCTTATATAAGTAAGTTTGTCACACATTAAGTCATGATCCTTTATCACTTAAATTAAATTTATTTTAAAAAGACCTAATGTATGTACTTAAATTTTAACTGTTTACACAAAATATGGATTTCTTTCAATGAAATTGAACAGTGGAGGGACAAACTTAATCGTCTCCCTTATTGTCTACATTTCCAATGTTGAATTTTATCTAAATTAAAATAAATAAGCCGTGCACGGGCTTCATAAATTTTTTGTCACACTATAGTGCTAATCTATTGTGAAATCTCATAACTAATAATTAATTATGAATAAACTACTATCCATTAAATATTTTCAATTGTAATTTATAAATTTTAATAATAAAAAATTATTATCATCTATACACATCTACTCTTATTAGTAAAAGAAAAAT
>JAURVB010011525.1:0-42354 GCA_033002965.1 Piper betle | reverse complement strand
TTAGGTTGTTTGCATGTCAATGGGATTTCAGTTTGGATTATTCTGAGCATTTATTATATTAGGTACATATGTCATGCGGTTTGTGCCAAAAATCTTGAAAATTAATAGAAAATTAATTTATGAGACACTTAATTTTATATAGTAGCACTTGGCTCATGGCTCAGAACGGGCGGGCTGTTACACCACAAGTTAATTTAGGTGCTGATAATATAAATAACAAAAATTAGTGTGCGCATATATGTAAGAGACATGTCTCACTAAGAAAAACATATACAGTAGATATTTGAAATTAAAATGGAACGAAGTATAATAGTATATGGCTTAAAGTAGGCTAAATTCAATAACCCTCATCAATCAAAGGCAATTCTCCCACCTTTGATTGTTTTTTATAATAAAAACTTCCTAAAGTTCTCGGTTGTCCAGCATATGGCCAGGCAAACTCAGACATTCGGACATCCATTTAGGAGATCCAAAGTTGTGAACTGGGTTGGTACTTAACGCATATACATGGGGAGCAGTTATTGCCGGACTCAAAAGACATTGGCCGAATAACCATACTGGGTAAATTACTATGATTTGTTAGTAATTAATTATGCTAATGTAATAATCATCCCTATAATCATTTTACAATATAACAAATCCAAGCATGAATGAAAACAAGAAGTATCTACTTAAAAGCAAAAACACATCAATCATCAAATTCATGTCATACCAAGACACAAATGTATTGAATTAAAAATGTATCATTAATCATAATTTAATTTATCTCTAATCATGCTTCAACATACAAATCATGATTATAACTTATTTTCACTTAATTGCATTAACTAAAATGTATCATTAAATATGCCCTAAAATGTATCATTAATTAATCTAATCCATGCATACTTCAACATATAAATCATATAAGTTAAATGATCATTTCAAATCGAAAAATTTTAGACATAATTTAAATCAAATGGAAATATATAATATAATCGATATATCCAATTTAAATTTACAAATAATACACAAATATTATTATCAAAAAATAAAGCAATTGAATTCATTACAATTACATAAAAAACATCAAACTTTAATTATCACATTTATTGTCAACATCAATTTTGAAAAAATTACCTAATTCCTATAATAATTGGTAATTTTACCATTATTACTTATTTTTTATTTTTTCTCTTGAGAAATAGATATCAGTAGTAGATTATTTATTTTTTAGTCATATGAAATTTTTATTTGTATATGTAGTTAAGATGCTTATAACACTTCAAGTTATGTAGTTGATTATATTAAGTTTAGTCATGTTGATTATTTTCTAATGTTTATTTATAGTTGGGAATAATCAATCAAATTAAATTTCATAGAATAGATAGTCGCACTAGTAGAAAATTAATCATAAACAACCAAAAATCCGATCGCAGATAACATTTACGACTGTAAAATACAGTTGGAGTAGAGTGGGTTGCAAATAAACTATGAACTAGAATAATATTTGGTCGCAAAATGAGCAACCAGATCAACCATTTCAATTCAATTTCTAAATTAACGATTGTAATAATAGTCACACCCGGCTACAAATTATTTGTAAAAGGGAATCCAAGTCGTAAATTTGACTTCAAATTTGGTCCCTAATTGGTGTTTTTTTGGTCACTAAATATTTGCGAGTTGGAACCACTCGCAAATGAGGTCGCAAAATAGTTGCATATTGGTCACTACCCGGTCGCAAAATAACCTGAAAATATTTTAAACATTTCTCATTTTTTGTTGTAAATTACCTGTTTAATAACAAAAGATTATAAATAAATACATTTGATGGCAAAATCTATATAAAAATATATAATAAAAGTTAAATCTAAAATTCAATAAAATATACATTGTCAGACATGAAATATAAATTGAATGTATAATAAAAACAAAACCCTATATCTAGACTAAGGACGGGGCAGGAGGATCACAAAGTGGCATATCAGGGTCATAATTAAAGGACGCTAATCTCTACACTAGGAAAATATGCAAAGCATTTGTCTGTCCATAGCATCAGTAATGGATTGCACAAGTAGGTCATCTATGCTCTGTGCCTCCTCCCTCAGTCGTTGGTCTCTCTCATCAAGTATCTGGGTAAGTTGGCTGTCCCGAACCTCATCATCTGTCCTCATCTCCTCCCTCATTCTCAAGATCTCTACTTGTCTATCCTGCGCGTGGGTTTCTAACTCCTCGAGCCATTAGAGGAAAGACTCATCAGGCAGAGAAGTTTAGCTCATCTTACTAGCACTAGGTCTAGCATCTTCTGCGTGATAAGAAGTGGATCCAAGTGACTCAGGAGGAAAGTGGTACAGTGCCGTCAATGCAAATCCCAATCTAGAATATCAACTTGTTTTGCTCTCTGACCACATATTGGTATCCCAAAGGGTCGACCACCAATGACTGGTTAGAAATATCAATACCATATGTTGACTATATACACTTTCGGTGCCTAGATTGCAAAAACAATATTGATTAGTACAGATCAATTAACATACAGACTAAGTCAGAAACATGCACCAAATGATAATATCATGTGATATTTCATAAAAAACCTACGTATATCTGAAATTTATTAATAAAATCATTAAAAAGTATACAATTTCAAAAGAAATTCGACAAAGTCTCCCCTATAAATGGAACATTTTGAAAAGTTCACATATGCACAACTTTCACATTTCATATTTCACAATTTCATAATCCCTATTTCACACAAAGAATGCACTTTCATATAACAATTTCACATTCATCAAGCTATAAATACTTGGTTTTCACGTGGGTTCTTCTCCTGCAAAGCAAACAATAGAGAAGCTCCTCCAACCTGCAACTAGTACATAATAGAATTATTATGTACTATTGGCTTCAAATTTGAAACAACTCGCAACTAGTACATAATAGAATTCACATTCTACCAACAACTAACTCATAAAACAATTTCGTTTGAAATAACATAGAAATGCAAGGTCTTCACATGGGTCCTCCTACATAATAAAAACGACGCAGAAGCTCCTCCAATCTATGTTTAATTATTTATTTGAACTGTTGTACCAATTAAGAAACATCTCGCAAATAGGACATAATAGAATTACACATTCTACCAATAACTAATTGAAATAACAATTTCACATTCTATAATTAAACATTTGGCAACAAAAACATATTTCTAAATGGAAATTTAAAATTACATCCTTATTTATTTGAAAAGGACATAACAAGTAGAATATACATAAAATTTCAAAACTTACCGTCATAGCCTCATATTTCTTATCGGCATATGAACTCCCTTTGTCTTTTTGGTGATTGCGGTCAAACACAACTAACCACGGGATAAGGCATCCCAAATCATTGTCCTACATTCCTACATTACAAAAGAACTTAAATAAGTTATAATGCACCTAATTGAATGACAGAACAAAATAATTAAAGAAATGTATTCATACCAAGCGTTTTTCATTAATCTCTAAACTAAAAGATTCACCAACATGATGGGTAATTTCATCATCATTTTGTATCATCTGGTTCTTCTTGTTCTTATTAGATAGCTCCCGAAATCTATGAGAACCCAATGGTCCTGAATGAGACACTCCCAAATGTTCAACTAAATTCAAACAGACCAACATTCCTCAACACAGTCTACAAGGTCTTAGTGTCCATTTGTGTGAGTGCTACATCCCTCGCCTGCTTCATCATCCCCTTATACAATTTGGGGTTGCCTCAAAGAAGGCAACTCACATCTGTGGCTTATCCTCCGACGTCCATGTATACATTGCTTGAAACAAAATTAAACAACATTACTATCTATGTAATACATTTTTGAAAGTGTAAATAATACAATTTGAGATTTTGTGTAATTTACCATCCAATCTTTGCACCATATATCTATGAAATTAGGAGGTACATCAGTCCACCTCAGATATGCTCTATGAAAGTACCCCTTAATTGTGACACTTACTGGTCTGGGCACACTGGGATCTAGAAGTCTATAAAATTCACAATATTAAAGTAAGAATATGAAAATATTATCTCCCTGTAACCGGATGAAACAACGCTCTGAAAGATACGGACGTGATCATCGCTTGCTATATATTCGATCTTCAAGGCTATCAAGAACTACCTGCTTTGTCGGTGGTATCTGCATGAGGCTCCTCCACATCATCACCCAATGGGGTGTAGGGGCATGCTCATCTAGTGGCAGTGCAATCGGCTCATCCACGAGACCCCTGCCACGGGATCCAGATCCACATCCCATGCCAAAGTGGGAAATGACCACGAGCCATATCTATAGTCAAAAAAATTGTGAATTTCTTTTTTCACATATAAGGATTAGAAAAGTATTTTCAAAAAATTTACATTATTAACTGTCACATTGTTATTCATCTTCAAATACTGATTTTGAATCTGAAAATGAAGCCTTTTCATATCTGTTGGCAAACAAAATATACAATTCTTCAATCTCTACTTCATCATTTATATTTGCATCAACCAATAAATGAGATGCTATTTTAGGGCCATTATCAAGTTCAAGGCCAATTGTTTGTGTATGATCATCTTGATGCACGCTATCTACTTCTTCATTTGCTTGTAAGTCACCCTGTTACATATCCATGTCAAATTATCTTCTACATCTTACTTTACAAGCTATGCACCACTCGTACCTTTCTCGGTGCTTAGATGAGTAAAACATAGAATACACCTGCTGGGCTTGAGAGGCCAAAATGAATACATCAGAAAAGGCTAATGTATTGCCGTGTTTAATTTCAACTAAACCATGAGGATGCACAACTTGCACTCCTCTAGTGTTATCAAACCAGTGAAAATTAAACAATACAACTGTATCTCCGCTATAATGCAACTCATACACATTAAGGAGGATTCCATAATCATCTGGAAGAAAATATTACAATCACGACTTTTAAGCCGACAGACATTGTAATCATCATCAACACAATTTGTAATGTTTGAAGCGTATCCATCAGGTAATTTCGATGTTTTAATCTATCGGTAAACATTTTTTGCATCTTGCCTGATAATGGAATAAGTGGCTTTAAGGATCAACAAGCAGTTCCCATTGCCTTTCAACTCCAATTTAGGTCGATTACAGTGCACAACTATGTCTTTTCGATCTTTAGCATCAACATGTTGAATAAGTTTTCAAACAAAATTTTCTCCACATGCATAGCATCTATATTATGTCACACTAATTAAGTGCTCCAATATTACAACTCCCAAAAGATACATTTATTCCACCAGTATCAGCAAAATCAGAAAGTCTTTCATCACTTTTCAACCATGGCCCATATTCTACTTCTGACGATGCATGTACTTTTAATTTAATCTTCTCACATGTTAATATTGGTGGTGGTCCATCTTTTTCAACTCTATTTTTCAAAAAAATTGTCTTTGTCGTCTAAATGGGTGATTTAGAGGAAGATGTCATTGATGACAATCAAACGAGCAAGGTTTACCAGAGTATTGATAATAAAAAGCTTTTGTATTTTCCATACAAATAGGGCAAGCAAGCCTACCATGGGTGCTCTATCCAGATAAAATTCCATAAGCTAGGAAATTATTAATTGTCTATAACAAAGCTACCCGCATATAAAAATTTTGTCTTAGTGAAACATCCCATGTCTCAACACCATCAGCCCAAAATAATTTCAAGTCATTTATGAGAGGTCTAAGATATATATCAACATTTTGACCAGGCCCGAGTTTTCCAAGAATGAGAAAAGATAAGAAAATAAATAGATTTGCCATACACATCCATGGTGACAATTATTAAACATTGATAATGATTAGCCAGATAGAATATGACTTTGTTAAATGTACAAATGAACTATAACAGTCTGTACACAAGCCTAATCTTACATTGCCTGGATCTAAAGCATAGGTGGGGTGACACCAATTAAAATGTTTTTATTCCTTGCTATGTGAGGGACCCCTAGATTCAGTGCATGCCAAGACATGTGCTCGACCGTCTTTTGCATTATGAATAACCTTTGTAATCTTGACATAATAGGAAAGCATCGAAATACTTTAGCCGTGATACCTTCTTCTGACAACTAACTTCCTCGCCTGATAGATATATTTTGAAGCTTTGCAATTTATACACATGTATGTAATTAGTCTCTTTATGCACTCGTTAGGACATACATGTATTTTTCTCACTCTCATTCCTAACTTCTTCGTCAATTTCTTTGAGTCATAAAAAGTGCCCAACAACTTGTTGTCTCTTGGCAAGCACTTTTCATAACAGAAACAAACTCATCAAATGTTGTTTGGGCAATATTATGACTTATTTTTATATTTAATAACCTTTCAGTTGTATATAGAAGAGATGCATAGTCACAACTCAGATATAATTCTTGATCTTCTTGTTAAAGGAGATCAAAAAATGTTTGCACCTCTGTATTAGGTTGTTCATTGGTGGAGTCATGGTGGTGTGCCGACTAATGAGGACCCTATAAATGTGGACCAACAATATTATCTACCATTTCCCTGAAACCTCAATTATAATGATGAGGTGCACTTGAACTTGAGCTTCCATACTCATGATGTCTAGATACAAATAGTGAACTCTCACTATGAGAGGTCTATATATAATATGTCTGCATAAATTCGTAATAATATAAATGTTGTTTTACCTCATCTCATTCCATACTCCACTGATTGGAGCATCAATTGCATAGGCAAAAAGATTCCCAACTACTAACAATTCTCGGACGCGAGAATGCAAAATTAAGAAATCTCAACTCCTTGCTCGTAATCTGAATTGAAAATTCCTCCTCTTAACCACCTTTTATACTTCCAATCAGGCCCAGTTGTATTCATTATCACGCACACCGAACATCAAAAACAAGTTAATTTAGGTGTTTATAATACAATAACATTGATCAGGGTCTGTTTGCTTATATAAAGTGCATGTAATACTTAAAAATTATTGTTTTACATGATTAGGAAATAAAACTGTGACAAATTAAAAGTTAATTATGAAATCATATTGCTCTACTCAACTCGAAACTAAATAAGTCAAGAAAAACACTAAGTTATGTGCTTGATTTTGTAGAATCATAGTGCTCAACTATCGTGCAAACTAATTGACTATAGAAAAACACTAATTAAGTTCAATACATAAGCTTATAAAACTATATTGTAACTTAAGAGTTATGAAAAGTCAAATCTTATGTTTAAACTATGTATCATCATATTATTTCAATTATTACTTTATACATCTATTTTCAATCTTCCTAAAGTAATCATTAATTTTAATTACTAATTTCAAACAAAAATTTAAACAAATAAAATAAAATTATGCTAATAATACTATCATAATCATTACTTTAAAATAAGACCTAATTTTATGAAGAATAAACCATCTAAATTAAATCTAAAAAAATACCAAAAGTACCTTAATTTTTCATACTTATAATAAATCTAAAATAAACTCAAATAAACTCAAATAGTCCCTAATTTTATAAATTTGTTGTAAAACAATATATAACCAACTACATTCAACAACAATCAAAATTTCACTCAAAATTAACAATTTTAACAAAAAAATACTTTAAAAAAGTAAATGATATACCTAAGATGTCTAGAGGCGGCCATTGACGACAATGGACGGTGGGGACAAAGAGTGGCAAACGGTGGTAAACCGATGGTGACGGCGGATGACGACAAGTGGCGGCGATGGTGTTAAGTTTTGGGGTCCTGGGGGCTTCGCACTCCCCCTGTTTTTTTAATTGTAATTAACAATTTGTGACTAAGTCGCAATTTAAGTTATAAAAGTTTTCTTCTAGTTTGCGACTGCATACACAATTGCAATTTTATTTTCAAATTATTTGGTTTTGAAATTAAACTTAGCGACCAATATGCGACAGCTAAAAATGATCGCAAAGTTTATTGATAACTTTGCAACCGAAATTAGCGACCGTAAGTCTTCGTTAGGAATGTCTGGTTGCTAAATTGGTCACTAAACTATTGAAATATTTTGTGATCGCCTTTGTGGTCGTAATGCGGTAAAAAAGAAAAGTCTGTTTTGATGCAGACACAGCCGATTGCTAATTTGTAATTGTATTGGCCACAAAGTTTCGGTAACTGATGAGTGATTTTTTATTAGTGTAGGACAAGTGTCAAGCTATGGTGAATAAGCTGGACGTGGTCAAATGTGAACTAAGTCTATATCACTTAAAAGAATTTTGCCATACTTTCAAGTTATTCAAGAGGCTAAATATTTATTTTACACTTTTGAGAAGAAGTTGATTTGCAAGTAAATAAATTTCATATCAAGAAGAAAGAATTTCAATGATGAAATTTTCTTAAGTTGGGTATAATATAACATCCCCCAAAAACTCAAGTTAGTTTTACATATAATACCTACCGAGGTAAGATTTAAAATATTAATGTAGATGTGCTTAAGATATTTAACTTGATTAATTATTCTTGAATAATTGAGTAAGCCCATTAATGTACACTAATTGAGTCTGGTCATTAAATAAATTTTATGATAACAAATTAAAGAACAAAATACGTCATGACTACTTTCCTCAGAGTAGAGATAATGACAGGATGCTCAGTGATAAGGAAGAATTTGATAGAATCATGGATGCATGTGAGCATCTTTGTGTGAAGAAGTTAGACTTAGATGCATACCTTGAAGAAGAACGTATTAAAGTTGATGCTAATGTACATGCTAAAGTTTTAAATTATTGAAAAACTGTTTTATTGAAGTATAAATCTTTAGGGGTCACAATAAAAAATATTTTAGCAATTTCATTTTCTACGTTAGCTTAGAATCGGGTTTTAGCACTTGAGAGTGGAAAATCCACATCGCATGCAAGGCTCCACAAACAGCTAGCCAAGAAGCTAGATCAGTTGACTGGATTGAAAAGCAGGTAATTTTAGCTTGATCTGTGGAAAAGTAGAGAGATTCGGGTAACATTGCGCACGGGCGGCATGAAGTCGAAGCAGCGCTGTGGAAGGAAAAGATAAAGTAAGAGAGAAGTGGGAGCTTCTCCCAGTACATGATCTTTTCTCAATTGTTTGCGCATTGACCTTAGAGGAGTTGACATCCACAAATTTAAATAATGGACTTTTCAATAAAGTTAGCGCATAAAATTGCATAGAGGTTTCAGCTTAGTTGTTTGTTAGTTAGAGATAATTAGTTAAAATTCCTTAATACACATGAGGAATGAGCTATTCTTCGTATATATGTTTTTTTAATTAGTTAACCAATAAATTTCTTGCAACCCTATATATATATATATATATATATATATAGACATTATATTGCTTGTACTGCGCTGCCATGTTTTGGCAGCGCAGGCAGCGCTTTTTGGGCTGTTGGATCGAAATCCAACGGCCCAAAATAAAATACCGTTTCCCCCCCCTCCCCGTTTCTCTTCCACCCTCCGCCCCCTTGCTGGATTCCGCCACCTCCTGCTGGATTCCGCTGCTGCCCGGCCCCCTCCAATCCTGTCCCGCCCTCGGCCCCGGCCCTGCCCGCAGCCACGGTACCCCACCGCCCTCGCCCCCTGCTGCGGTGGCCCCTCCCCTCGCTTTGTTCCCCCGGCCGCCACCATCCGCCCCAGCCCCCGCCTGCAGCCGCGGCCCCCGCCCACTGCGTTTCCCCCTCACCACTCCCCCTGCCCAGGCCAGCCGCGGCCCCCCTCCCTCGCCCGGCGCCGCGGCATACCGGCCCGCCCCTGCCGGCAGACGCGTCGCCCCCGTCCCCGCCCGCAGACGTGTCGCCCCCCGTCCCCGCCCGCAGGCGCGGCCCCTCCCCCATGCCGTGGCCCCCAGCCCCCGCAGGCGACGCGACGACAGTGTTGCCAGCGAACGGCCGGCGGCGAGGTCGTCGGCGGTGGGTGGCGCGGCAATATAGTGGGGGGAAGAAACAGGGGAGGGTAGTTTTGTAATAAAAACTTTACTCGTGTTTGGATCGAGTCAAATTTTTATTACAAAATAATTTTTTTAAAAAATTTAGTTTGTAATAAAAATTTGACTCGAGCCCTAGTCGAGTCAAGTTTTTATTATGAAATAATTTTTTTAAAAATAAAATAAAATAAAGTAATTTTACAAAATAAATATTACAAAATAAATTTTAAAAAAATAAAATAATTTCGTAATAAAAACGTGACTCCGTCCCAACTCGAGTCAATATTAAGAAATAAATTTAACAAAAAAATAAAATAATTTCGTAATAAAAACTTGCAACCCAGCTCACAGCAGCCGCCCCACCCGCAGCCGCCGCCCCCCGCCCCCCGCTTTCCCACCCCCCTCCCCTGCCCCCGCCCTCGCTCGTAGCCACTTCCCCACCCTCGTGATTCCCCCCGGCCCTGTCGCCGTGGTCCCAGCATGCCCATCCAGCTCTGAAGCAGCGACATTGTTAGCTAGCGGGCGACCAGCCGCAAGGTCGCCAGCAGGGGTGGCACGCCAAAACAATTGAGGAAGAAATAGGGGAGAGTATTTTGGTAACAAAAATTTTACTCGATCGGACTCGAGTTAATATTACAAAATAAATTTTAAAAAATAAAATAATTTCATAATAAAAACTTAACTCGATCCCTACTTAAGTTAATAATACAAAAAAAATTAAATAAAATAATTTCTTAATAAAAATTTTATTCGATCCCGACTCGAGTTAAAATAATTTATTACGGAATTATTTTATTTTATTTTTTTAAAAAAATTGTAATAAAAATTTATTCTGTAATAAATTTATTTTGTAATAAAAACTTTACTCGGTCCCGCACATGATCGAGCTAGCTTTTTATTACAAAATTCTTTTATATTTTTTAAATTTATTTCATATTATTGACTCGATCCCGACTCAAGTCAAGTTTTTACTACAAAATTATTTTTTAAAAATTTATTCCATACTATTAATTTAACTCCAATTGAGATTGAGTCAAATTTTTTTTATGAAATTATTTTATTTTTTAAAAATTTATTTCATAATATTAACTTGACACCTAGTTAGGATTGAGTCAATTTTTTTAACGAAATTATTTTACTTTTTAAAAATTTATTTCTTAATAAAAACTTGACTTGATCCCGATTAGAGTTAAGTTTTTTATTATGAAATTATTTTATTTTTTTAAAAATTTATTTTATAATATTAACTTGACTCGAGTCGAGATCGGGTCAAGTTTTTTTATGAAATTATTTTATTTTATTTTTAAATTTATTTCATAATATTAACTTGACTCAAGTCGGGATCGAGTCAATTTTTTTAAACGAAATTATTTTATTTTTTTAAAATTTTATTTCTTAATAAAAACTTTGACTCGAGTCGGGAGCGAGTCAAATTTTTATTACAAAACTACCCTCCCTTGTTTCTTTCCCCACCCATTGTTCTGCCGCACCGCTCCACCGCCGGTGACCTCGCCGCCGGCGGCCAACGGGGAGCGGGAGGGGGGGTGTGGCTGCAGGCGGGGTCGGTAGGGGGACTGCGGCTTCGGGCAGGGCAGGGGCGAGCCGCGGAGCTGGGCGGGGGCAGGGGGGACCGCGGCTTTGGGCAGGGGCAGGGGCGGGCTGCGGCCTCGCCAGGGCACCGGGGGCCGCCGCTTGCCCAGGCAGGGGGGTCGTGGCTCGCTCGGGTGGGGGGGTGAGGGGGAAACACGGCTGGGCCAGCGGGCGGCCCGGGGGGTGGGCGATGGGGCGCCGCGGCTGCGGGCTGGGGCGGTGGGGGACCGCGGCTTTGGGCGGGGCCAGGGGCGGGGGTAGGGCCAGAGGGGCGAGGGCGAGGGCGGGGGCGGTGGCGGTGGCGGCGGCGGCGACGTCGGAATCCGGCGGGCTGAAAGGCAGCCTCAGGAGGAAAACAGGGGGAGGGGAAAAAAACTGAAAAAACATGTTTGGGCCGTTGGATTTTGATCCAACGGTCCAAATTAGAAACACTGCCAATGCGCTGCATTTTGATGCAGCGCATGGCACTGCATTATATATATATATAGACTGTAAGTGTCACATGAACATTTTTGAAAAAAGCCCAAGCCCAGAAGAATGCCTTATGCATCTCCTCGGCGAAAACATAAGCCCATCTGAAGAAATTAGTCTGGACTTGCTAAGCCCAACTAACCTTTTCAGGTGCATGTATAACTCTGACAACATAGACGATTTCCTAAAACGTCTGCAACACATATCTATAATAGGAGAAAATCCTACCCAACATTGGGATAGGAACAAAACCTATTGCAAACTGGAAATCATAAATCCAGACTTAACAATCAAAGCCCAAGATATGAAATACACAAATTGGGAACAACAAGAATGTGATATGCACATCAAACAGCTTCTAGATCTGGGCCTAATTAGAAAATCCTTAAGCCCACACAGAAGCCCAGCCTTCATAGTAAATAAAGGCTCAGAACAAAAACGAGGACAGTCCAGAATGGTCTTTAACTACAAGAGACTAAATGACAATACAAGGGAAGATGGATACAAAATTCCAGATAAAGAACAACTCATGAACAGAATACAATCATCCAGATACTATTCAAAATTTGATCTTAAAATCAGGATTTTGGCAAATCAAAATGCATCCTGACTCAATACAATGGACGGCATTCTCCTGCCCTAATGGACACTACGAATGGCTAGTTATGCCTTTCGGACTTAAAACAGCTCCTCAAGTTTTCCAGAGGAAAATGGACATGGTCTTCAAACACTACACAGAATTCACATGTGTCTATATCGATGATATCCTTGTTTTCTCTAGAACACAAGAACAACACTATGCACATTTATATACTGTGCTAGCCTTGTTCGAACAGCATGGGCTGATCATTTCCAAAAAGAAAATGGAAATAAACAAAACCCACATCTCCTTCCTTGGAACCGAATTAGGTCAAGGAACAATACAGCTACAACCACATATAGCCTCAAAAATCTTAGATTTTCCTGATAAAATGGAAGATGCAAAACAGTTAAGAAGCTTTCTTGGTATACTTAACTATGCCAGAAGCTTCATTAAAGATTTGGGAAAATACACTGGACCTTTGTACAACAAAACCAATCAAACAGGGTTAAACTTCTTTAACTCTGAAGACATTAAACTCGTCAAAAAGATAAAAACTCTGGTCAGAACATTACCACAACTGCACATACCCCTTGACACAGACTATTTGATAATAGAATGTGACGGATGTGATCAAGGATGGGGTGCTATCCTATTAAAGAAAGCACATAAGTATACTCCCAAGACAGAAGAATCCATTTGTCGATATGGCAGTGGAAAATACAAGGAACAAACAGGCTATATGACCAGCTTAGATTTTGAAATCTTGGCGGTAATGTACGCCTTAGAAACATTTGAACTCTTTATCACTGGAAAGAAAGAGTTTACCATAAGAACAGATTGTGAGGCAATAGTAAAATACTCACAACAGATAAAAGGAAAAACAAAAGGATCTAAATGCTAAGAGATGGATTAAGTTCCAAAATTACCTCCTTACTAGAGGAACCAACATACAGTGGGAACACATAAAGGGAAGTGACAATAAAACTGCGGATGTGTTATCCAGGCTTCTTATGCCAACATGAAGTTTGAAATCTTCTAAAAATTCAGGGTTCACTGGATCCTTAAAATCAGAACAAGGTTTACAGATTCCTTATACAAAATCCTACTCAGTTTGAAAACTGTATGACAAAATTCAGGGTTTTACAGGTTTCCTTAAAATCGAAACCTCAACAGTTTGAAAACTGTATAAATATTCAGGGTTATAGAGCTCCTTAAAAATCACTACTAATTTCTTATTGTCTCATTGTCAGACAAAAATGCCCCCCAAGGCCACTTGGGATTACAAAAACAAGGGCGACATGGAGCTTAGCCTCCGACCACACATGACAAAAGGGAAAGGTGTTTCTCGGAACATTCTTTCTTTTGGACAAACACAATTGGTATCTTACGAGAATACCCACAAACAATATATCAGCAAGGATTGTTTACGCCTTGATGATTCACAAAGATGTCTTATTGACAACATTTGGAACATCAGCAGTACAAACACTACAGAAAAGATTATGGTCATTAGCGCCTTAATCTTCTACTTTGGAAAAATACAAGAAAAGCCTAAGGGGTAAGAACTTCTGTTGCTATGCCCTTTTCACCGGACTGAAATATGGTCTCTACAAGACATATCCAGAGCTCCAACAGGCCATCGGATCCACTAAAGCCTCCTTTAGAGGATACTACAATGTTGAACAGGCCGCCGAGGATGTTGCAGCTACCTGTGGACCTTCTTACTATAGAAGCCCATTACTGGTCGGCAGCCCAGTAACTGAAGAAACAATCTTATGCACAAGTTATCACAGACAAATCCCATCAACCAATCAAGACAGGATTATGCTCTACAAGTTGAATGTGTATTTGAATTCCTGAAACGAGCACAACAGGGAAAGTACTCTCCACAACTCGACTCCAGCCTTAGAGTCAAATACGATACAGAATACGACATCAGAAGACAATGCAAGGCACCCTTCACAACATGCAACCAAACTTATGCTTGTAGATGTCAAGTTATCTACAGCCTAAGGAAGGCATACATCTCAGCCGAAGAATTCCTGATACAACACTACAGAGACGTACAAATCACAATAGAAGCAATTCTACAAACAGGATTGCTTGCTGAGGTCTTATTCCAAAATGATGATGGAATCAAGAAGCTTCCTCATTACATCCAGGACATTTGTGAAACAGCACTTTTCAGGAAAGGAAGAAGACTTCGCCTGAAAATCGAAGCGTCTCCTCCCTTGTTCAAAAACAACACACTTGTCGAAGAATCCAACTGCTTCATGGCACTTGGACTAATGTTACAGTGATGGACTCCCCGAACTGGACCAGATTGATCTTGAGCCAGACTGGGAAGTCTTACCCACAAACACATGGGCTCCTTTGCACAAGCAGCTCGAGTTAGCCAGAGCCCATACTCAAAGCTACAATTACTGTTGGACGTCTAAGGTATTTCGAGAATTTCACCTTGATGTTAACAGGCCCAACATACAGGTTCTTTTGGGCTAAGGATTTCGGCCCATACATACAGCCATTCACCGAGACGAAGAATCTCAAACTCATTGAGATGTTTTCCTCTCTTCCGATTCCATGATGACGTATCAAGTGACAGCACACCAGCACAAACAGACAAAGACAGCAAAGACAGCACTCAGGCTCCGACAATTAATTTGGCACAAACAGAGTAAAGAAGACGTGGTAGGCCCATCTCTCCACCGACTCTATCAATAATGTAAGGTCACTATTTGACCCACTTATATATATTTTGTGTCGTTTTTGTTTGAGTCTTCATGAAAGTCGGATAAGAATCCAAAGGTGATGCCTTAGTTGAGTGGTTTTTAAGCGACCCACGTGGTCCACCTCTCTAACTGGTTACCTCCGGAGACTTCTCCACTTTCTTTTTCTTTTTGCGTGTCGATTTTGTATGGCTAGCTTAGCTATTGAAGCTATCCTTTTCTTTCTTTACTGTAATGTAAGAATATGGGTAAACGGGCAGTGTTAAGACCCGGTTTCCTCATTTCGCGTCTATATAAGGGTTGTCCCCCTTCACTTGTAAGAATATAGAAGATGGAATCAATGAAAAATGATGGTTTGCTCTTACTTCTCCGGCTAAAACCCTCCGTCATTCTCCGACACTGAGGCTTGCCCTCTTACTACACCGGATGACTGAGTAGAACTCAGTTCATTCCTCATTCCAACTACAGGTACAACAACATCATCCAGGAGCACTTGGTACCCTGAAGGTCTGGTCGTACCTTGAAAGTTGATTGAGCTGGGAGAGCGAATCCAAGAGAAGCTGTGTTCCGATGCGGAGGAGGTCAGCCCGTGGTCCGTGTTGCCGATTTTGCCGTGTGAAGGCGTAGGCGTTTGGACATTGCTTTGGGCAGGACTGTTGAAGCCGCGAAGGGAACTGTAACATGCTGTGAGGACTCCCCGTGCAACAAGTAAAGATCGACATTCTAGTAAGGATCTCTTGCATCTCCTGATGATTTTGTTTATCTTAGTTAGGATTGAGGAAGGAACTATTCTGCCCTTGCCTTCCCGTAGTAATGGTAATGCCAAGGTCGAGGAGAATGATGGCTCTTTGTCCGAGAGTTAACCACTCTTTTCCTCTGCACATTAGTAACATTTAAAACTCTGGTTCATTAAATTTACATGCAAAGAACGAACACAAACATTAATTACATTGCATTATAAAACACTAACAACTGTTTATATACACACTCAGGGAAGATTGGTGGCGTCTTGACCTGACGACCACTCCTGATTTGGAGTATATTACGGTTAACAAACAGAAAATTCTATCCTTACAGGGATTTAATTTTCGACAAACATTAATTTTGGCTCTGTTCACTGGACGGACTCTTACAGACTCGGATTCCGCCTGGGTCATGTACAGATAGTCTAAAACACCCTTAATTAAGTTGTCACCACAGAATGGTATATATATATATATATATATATATATATATATATACATACATATATATATATATATATATATATATATATACATATATATATATACAAAAATACTACCATACGCTGCATCAAAATGCAGCGTATGGGCAGCTTTGGATTTGGACCGTTGGATCAAAATCCAACGGTCCAAATCATTCCTTCGTTTTCCCCCCCCTCCCCCGTTTTCTCCCTGCCCAGGGCGCCGCCCCCCCCCGGATTCCGCCGCCGTGCCCCCCGCCCCCGATGGCATTTTCGTAATAAAAATTTGACTCGCTCCTGACTCGAGTCAAATTTACGAAATAAAATTTAAAAATAAAATATAATAAAATAAAAACTTGACTTGCTCCTGACTCAAGTCAATTTTATAAAATAAAATTTTAAAATAAAATAATATAAAATAAAATTTGATTCGCTCCCTACTCCCTGGTGACCACCTCCCTACCGCCACCCACACCTGCTCCCCACCAACCCAGGCCCCGCCTCTTGCCACCCCCTGACCCCCCTCGCCGCCCCTGCCCCACTGGGCCCCGCGCCGTCTCCCCCTACCCCCCTCGCGTCGTCTCCCCGATTTCGACGGAAGTCAAATTAAAAAATATTATTTTATATTTTTAATTTATTTCACAATAATTTTTAAATTTTTTTAAAAATACAAAACCATAAAATAAAATATTATAAAATAAAAACTTGACTCGATCCCGATCTCGACTGGAGTCAAATTAATAGTATTGAATAATTTTTTTAAAAAATAATTTCATAATAAAAACTTAACTCAAGTCGGGATCAAGTCAATAATATGAAATAAATTTAAAAAATATAAGATAATTTTGTAATAAAAACCTGACTCGATCATGTGCGGGACCGAGTCAAGTTATTATTACAAAATAACTTTATTACTGAATAAATTTTTATTACAAAATAAATTAAAAAAATAAAATAATTCCTAATAAATTATTTTAACTCGAGTCCGATTAAGTAAAATTTTTATTACCAAAATATTCTCCCCTATTTCTTCCTCATTTGTTTTGACACGCCACCGCCTGCCGGCGACCTTGCGGCCGGCAGCCCACTGGCCAACAATATCACCGCCTCGGGGCTGGATGGGCCTGCTGGGAAATGTGCGGCGCCGGTCTCGTGTGGGATCGAATAAAGTTTTTATTACAAAATTATTTTATTTTTTAAAATTTATTTCGTAATATTGACTCGATCTCGTGCGAGATCGAATCAAGTATTTATTATAAAAAAATTTTATTTTTTTAATTTATTTCGTAATATTGGCTCGATCTCGTACGAGATCAAATCAAGTATTTATTAAAAAAATTTTATTTTTTAAATTTATTTCGTAATATTAACTCGAGTCAGGGACCGAGTAAAGTTTTTATTACGTTTTTACCTTCCCCTGTTCCCCCCGCTCACTCTCGCCGCGCCACCCCACTGCTGGCGACCTCGCCGCCGGCCACCCACGGGGAGGGGAGGGGGTGGGCAGGGGCTGCGGCGGCCGACGGGGGCAAAGGCAGGGGCTAGCAAGGGGGCAGGGGCGGGGTAGGGCAGGGGAGGCCGGCTGGGGCAGGCGCAGCGGCCGGGCAGGGGCGGCCTGCGTGGCGGGGGCGGGGCTGGGGCGACCGGCGGAGCTGGGGCGGGGCAGGGGTCAGGGGCTGGGGGCGAGGCAGGGGCTGGGGCAGGCCAGGGGCTGGGGCGACCAGCGGGGCGGGGGCAGGGGAGGCCTGTTGGGGCAGGCGCAGCGGCGGGGCGGGGGCATGGGCGGCCTGCGGGGCGGGGGCGGGGGCTGGGGCGGCCGCGGGGGGCTGGGGCGGCCCAGGGGCTGGGCCGGGGCAGGGGGCGGGGCAGGGCTGGCGGGCGGGGGCAGGGGCAGCGGCGGGGCGGGGCAAGGGCGGGGGCAGGGGCGGCCGGCGGGACGGGGGCATGGGGCGGCGGCGGGCGGGGGCCGACGGCGGCATGGGGCGGCGACGGGAGGCTGAAAGTGGGGAGGGGGGGAAGAGGGGGATTGTGTGAAAATTGATTCTGGACCGTTGGATTAGATCCAATGGTCCACAATAGGCAGCGCATTGGCGCTGCCAAAATAGGGCAGCGCACTGTAGCGCTGCCCTATATATATGAGGGCTCTATGGTGGGCTGCCCTCTTTTGGCAGCCCACCATGCGGCGCCAAATATGGGCCGCTGGATTGAAATCCAGCGGCCCAGATTTGATAGGCCCCCAGATCCGCCCAAGACCCGTCCAAGACCCGTCCGTCCGCCCGTCCGCTCGTCGATCACCCTCGCCCCCGCAGCCGTGGCCCCCTCACCTGCCGCCGCGCCAGCGGCCCTCGAGCCGTCGCCCCCGCCTGCCGCTGCCCGCCACCCTCCCCAAGCGCCGCTCCCTCCCCATCTCGCCGCCTCCCCCACCCTGAGCGCCAGGGCCCGCCACCACGCTCCCCACCCCGGTTCCCCCCTCGGCCCCGGCCTTCCAACCCCCCCCAGCCGCCGGTGGTGGCGGAGGGGGTGGCGGGGCGCAGGGGCGCTAGCGGCGGCGGTGGCGGAGAAGGGGGGGTTGCGGCAGCTGCAGGGGTGCCGGTGAGGGCGGGGACTACGGCGGCGGGCTGTGGCCGGGTGGGGGGAGGGGTGGAGGGCAGTGCCGGCGGTAGGGGGCGAGGCCGCGGCGGCAGGCGGCGAGGCCGCGGTGTGGCGATCGCGGGCGGGAGGGGCGGGGCGGTCGCGGGCGAGGGCGGGTCCGGCGGGTCGGGCGGGTCGAACGGTCTGACGGGTCGGTCCAATAGTGGGTGGGGGGGTGGGTGGGTGGTTTGATTGTGGGCCGTCAGATCAAGATCCGACGGCCACACGAGGTCAGCGCATTCGGCGCTGCCAAAATAAGGCAGCGTACTGTAGCGCTGCCCTTATATATATATATATATATATATATATATATATATATATATAGTTATAGTTATAATTATAGTTAACCAATACATTTCTTCCAACCCCCATTAAGTAATAATAAAAAGAGAATATTCCCCATTAAAATTTTGGGATTAAAATAATTAATTTGATTTCATTTTACCAAGGCTTTAATTTGATCGAGTTAATAATTTGACCAACTTTTACAATGTATGCCCTACTGGTTCATGTGTGGGTAAATGCTTATATATAGGGATGGGTTTGAATGGAAACCTCTGTCCCACCTGAATTTCAAATCTGTCAAAATTGTATCTCACCCATCCTGATAAAAAATATAAATAACATAATTTTTAATTTAAAATACGGAAAAAAATAAAAATAAAACTATGATTTTAAATATTTTAAAATATATTTTTATAAAATATCTCAGATCACATCAAAGCCTTGTCTGACCCAGATATATTGTATATCTCATTAGTAGAAAAACCGTCAATTGGCCCGGCAAGTGGAGTGTCAATTTAGCCACGACGGGGCCACTAGCAAATTGTGGCTAATTTAGCATTAGTTTAACCATATAGCTACTGTGGCAGAATAGGAACAAGATTTTTTATAGCCTGACACGACCATCTGTGTGACAACCACATGGCTTGGCGGGGCCCACCAAAAAATCATGGGGCAATGCCACTGCAATAGCCGTGGCAAGCAGCCCAATTAGGTTAAGAAAAACTAGGGTCCGAAGCCCTTGCATTATTTCCTAACCCCTGGTGTTGCCACATCGGATGCCAACAACCCGGTCTGGCCTTGTCTACCCCAACCTCAGTGACGGAAAAGTACCTGCTACCTCTTGGAGCAATCATGCCTAGGGATTTCCTGGCCGGCCCTTGGCAACAAAACGGTCGTCCCATCCGGTCCCCCGCCCACCCGGACCCTTCCCGGCTAGCCAAGCACATTGAGTTGGGATCACCTCCTAGACCGCCCGACAAACATGAGTAGGTGCTTTGGGTTTTGTTTTCCGCTCACCGAGGCACTCTATTTTGAAGGCCGCCCTCTGACATGACGTCGATCATCACCTGGATTGCTCTCATGTCATTTGACAGATGGCACACCTATCTCGACTCTGCGGCACAATATGACGTTATTATTAGGTTTATCCTATATCATGTTTAGAGATAACTGGTGAACCTGTTACAAGTTTTTTAAGGCCGAAAGGGCCCAACAGTTGTAGTCCTTACTCTACTTCAAGTCGTTGAGGGGCACGAGGGATGTGTGGGAGGTATTGGGCCAATTTGGCCCCCTGTAAAAAACTTACATTAAATAAAAGAAACTCGAAATACTTGTAAATGATCTATATTCATTTAGAAATTAGTACAAAAAATAAAAAAAATTATTAGTTTAGTTGCAAATCTCCAACACCAACAATCCCCGTCACATAACAGAAGACAACAGAAGACCCCAAAATTATCATTGTATAGGAATCTCTCTCTCTCACACATTAGACGACTTTGAAATTATTATAGTCTACTAATCTCCTCTTGGTCAAACGAAACTCGCATATTATTATATAACAAACTCTTCTTATATTATTATGCGAAACCCTTAAAATTTTTTTTATAATTGACATAAACAAACACCAAAGCTAATCGGTTTTTATATTACTGTTGTGTCCTTTTGACCCCTATAAAGGATGTATAATAATCAAAAGAAATTCACAATAAATGTATAACTAAAAAAATTCACAATAAGTGTATAATTAAAGGAAACTTGTAATAGCTGTCACTTATCTTTCTTAATTTAAAAATTAATTTAAAAAATAAATTTTTTCTGTTAATTTATATATAGCACACCCATACCGTGACCACGATCGCCGAGAAATAATCCAACCAAGAGAAGGAGAGGAGGCTGAGAGGCAAGAGGCTAGAGATGCAAAAATCCACTTGCGGAATGAAGTATGTGAGGATATGATAGAGCAGTTCAAAGCACATGCACGTACCATCGGTCCATCAGTTATCCAAACTACCATGCACGAGTCGTTGCAAGTGGAGTTGGAGACTGTTTGCCCTGAGATTAATTCCGAGATACCCATGATATCGCATTATCTGAGGTCTGTCGGTGAATTGAGCACCAGAGGAAGGCCAGGGCTCGAGACCATATTATTATTCAGCCAGACTTAGCAAAGTTTTGAAGTGTATCCCCGTCCACATGTTAGGTTTGTCCCACATCGGTCGTAGAGGTTGTTGGTGACTTGTATATAGGCTAATGGGAAAGCATTATTCCTTAAGTTAATTTTTGGATTAAGAGAGGCCCGTGACACCTATTGCGAGTTTCCTTTGGTTGTTTAAAGTCCCTTATGGGGGCCTAAAGGGTCCAACAGTGGTTTCGGAACTTGGGTGGGGCCTAAAGGGCCTAACAAGTGGGCCCAACACCACAAGCCTAAGGATGATGAGGCTCTTTCACCTGATGATGATATTTTATATGCTTTATGTGGACGGACATGACATTGTTTATTTTGGTGTGTGAACACTTCCTGTTTTTTATGAACTTTATGAACAATTATATGCTCCTGTAGCGAAAATCATGTACGCAACTTATCTAAATGTGTTTTCACTCAAATCTATATTTATATGCTAAAGTGCGATGTGAACCGAATTATGATTTTTAAAAAGTAGATCATAAGAGTAAAATTAAAAAAACACACATTGTCACAGGGTTGCCAAGGTAGAGGGTAGCAGAGGAGACACGGCCTTACCACACCAACCGGGCTGCTATTAAAACACGGAGCTGATCAACAGAACTGTGCTAAAGTCATCACAATATTGCCACAACTTTAACACGGTACCTAGCCACGGAGTCGGTGGCTACTACTATGGATCCCACATTTTATAGCCACGGTTTTTACATCCCATCTGCCTAGTCACGAATTTATGTGATGATGTCCGCTGGCAAGGAGGAAGATTCCTATTACTCACGAGATGGCATGAGCTATTCTTGTGGCAAGGAGGAAGATTTATTACTCATGAGATGGCATGAGCTTGTTCGGAGGCTAATGTGGCAAATTGGGGTCATCGTCTGAGGACTGAGAATTGGCAATAACAAGGCTGTTAAATGAGCAAGCGAGCCAAATAACAAGGCTATTAAATGAGCAAGCAAGCCAAGTTTAGCTTGTACTCAAACTAGACTCGAATTACTTGAAGTTCACTTGAACTCGATTCAAGATTGAACGAATTCTAACATATATGTTCGAAATCAACTCAAATATTTTTTATATTGTTCGAGCTCGACAAAACTTACATTATTTAATTTCGACGAGCTCAAAACCAGCTCGTTCGGGAGCTCAAGACTAACTCGATTATAAAGTTGAAAGAAACACAAGCCGGCTCGATAAGTTTTGAATATATATGCTCAAATCAACTCAAACATTTTTTATGTTGTTCGAGCTCGATTACACTTACACTATTTAATTTTGACAAGCTCGAAACTAGCTAGTTCGGGAGCTCAAATTTAATTTTAACGAGTTCGAAACCAGCTTGTTTGAGAGCTCAAAATCAACTCGATTATAAAGTCAAAAGTAACACAAGCCAACTTGATTATAAAGTCAAAAGTAATTCATGGCTCGCTCAATTAGTAGATGGAAGGTATATCCAATAAAAAATGAGCGTCAATTGAACACATGACCTCTATGGTCTTCAATCTAACACTCTCCCAACTAAGCTATCCCGCTTTATTATTTTATTGTATATAAATAAATATAACTAGTTATAATTAAATTTATTAATATATATATATATATATATATCGTGCTTTTGAGGTGCGCTGCCTGCCCTTTGCAGCACAGGCAGCACACCTCATTAATGGCTGTTGGATTGACATCCAACGCCATCAATCAACTCCACCATTTACACCCCCCCGCCCCACCCACCACATATTTCCTGTTCCCGCCCATCAGAATTCCCTCACCCCCCGCCTGCAGGCATCTCCGTCCCCCACTCCCCTGGGAGTCGCCGTCTCCCCGCCATCCCCCACCCCCAGGCATCGCCCCTAGGCTGTTTCCCCCTGGTTCACACATTTTTTGCCGCCACCCCCGCTCCTGGTTCCTTCCCCTCCCCGCAACAGTGCCCCACCCCAGTCATGCTCGCCCAAATCTGACTCCCGATTCACTCCCCCCCTCGGGAAGGAACTGGGGGCGGGGGTGAGGGCGAACGTGTGAACCGGGGGAGGCAGCCGGTGGGTGGCGGCTCGGGAACGGAGCCACCCGGGGCGGTAGGGGACGGCGGCGGGGGGATGGCGACGCCCGGGGGTGGGGGACGGTGACACCCGCGGGTGGGGGGAGGGAATTCTGGTGGGTGGGAATGCAAAATATGTGGGGGGAGAGGGGGTGGTAAATGGTGGAGATGATTGATGGCCGTTGGATTTCGATCCAACGGCCATCAATGAGGTGTGCTGCTTACGCTACAAAAGGCAGGCAGCACACCTCAAAAGCCATAATATATATACAGACTATCTTAGCCTGAGCCAGATAATGTTTTTATTTCAAACTTTAATCCGGGTCATTCGATTATAATGATGACCCAAATTTGATAAAAAAAAAACACCCCCACTACCACTATCATTTAGTACGTAGTCAATAATAATATTTATTTATGATTTTAAATATATTTTGAATAGACAAGTGATGTTATATATATTATTATATTATACTATCGAGTCGAACTACGAGTCAATTTTAAGTCAAGTTCGAGTCATAATTGAATCAAGTCAAGTCGAACATTACCTTACTCAAGCTCGGCTCGTAAGAATCGAGTTCGAGTCCAGTTTGAACTCAAGCATTTAATAACCCTACGTGCCGTGGCAATTATTGATTGTTGCCCACCGCAATTGCCACGGGCATTTACCATGGTAATTTATGGTGTCAGGTTTTAAATTGCCGCCATATACATAGTATTTGCCACGATAAATGCCATGGGCAAAAGATGGTTTTCCAACTAGTCCACTGGTATCCGATCCAAATCATTAAGCCATTCCTACTCTTCATTTTTCCTTGGTGAAATTGATTACCAGATCCCAGTAGTGGTCAACACGAGTATTTGCAAACAAATTTCTTGCACTTACTGCGCTTCTGCATTGGTGAACAAAAAACTATTAAAGTTTGGCTACGCGATACTACCTTGCTACATCAAAAGACACTTAAAACACCCGCATTTTCATCCTTCCCTTCTTTATCTTCTTCCTCAGTATGAACTGCTTGCAGCCCAGTTGATCTGCTTGAGCATGAACTTGCCATACCATTTTATGGATTGGATGCCACCTTCCACATCTACAACATTCATCCCATCCGACATCACAAGGCATCTAGTGAGCCTATTTTGATCTTGTGCATTCACTTCCACCATAAACCGAGTTTATTGGATGGGATAACTTGTTAATTTTATAGACAGGAACTATAGTTTTGGTGTTTTAGTGTCATCAAATAACTTCCTCTCCTTTTTCTCCCGCCGTTCCACCGGAATTAGCTCATGGGCAACATTTTCATTAACATGTGCTCGCCCCCGTTCAGCCACTGCTGCACTAATTCCCATTTCCAGCCTCGTGAGGATCTTGTGTTGCTTCAAATTCAAGTATCTTCATAGGATTGCTCAAGTAATCATTGGAGCCTTTAGTGGCTCTACTAATCTTTGGTTTATCAACTCCTACCTTTCCTTTTCCCTCCCTTGACACCTATGTCCCGTGCTTCATCCGTCCTTTTTTGGTAAGTTTAATCCATTGTGGAGGCTAGCGAGGATGTTGTTGGAGATATTCCCTCCCATGAGAAATGTTCAATCACATGGGAAGTTATGAAAACATGAAGATAATTGAAAAGGTACAAGGAATTTGATGAGAATTTATGGAATACGAAAAAATTCATTAGTGAGGATTCCAATGTTTAGGAAGTAGTGTTTGGAATTGGTTCTTCATTTCCAAGAAGTATTCCATATTTCTAGTTTATAAATATGTGATTGAACAAGTGTGTTTTCCCTTGAAAGAAGTTTCTTGGAGTGTTCTCTTTTAGGGGAGGCATGGGAGGTTGTAGATCTAGAGAGAAGAAAGAGATTATTCGTTATGAAAAGAAGATATGACTTTGGGTTTTTTAAAGAGATTAACCGTGGTTAATTTATTTTCTTTCTCTACCTTTTGTTTATGGTTTTTAATTGGGAGTAGTGTTATTCATTCGGGTGGAGCTATTCACATTTAGGTTAAGTTGTCTACTTTTATTAAGGTGGAGTTTTTCACACTTAGGTAAAATTTTCTACATGTATTAGGTGGAATTTTTCATATCTATTAAGGAGTAATTTCACTCATTAATGAGTAGTTTTACTCATCTCATGAATATAGTTTTATTTTTTTAATTTAAAAAGTTTTCACTTTTGTTTTACGTGTCATTTATCCTTTATTGCTTTGTCTTGTCAAAATACATAACACGAAGGTTAGGAATTGTGTGTTAAAATCCCAATAGATGCGCCACATAAATTTTAATCTTCATCAACTTGAGTATGTTGTCGGTTAAATTCTCTATGGAGTGGGCACAGGCTTCGAGATTATGTAAGAGACACATTTCCGCACTCAACATGTATGGAATCGTATCTTTACTCATGACATGACGAACAATCTTCTCTACTACTTCGTTCTGCATAATTTGTAATGTGTTTTATAGTGTATTAAAGCATCAAGAGATAGAATTGCACTCTTCCCAATCCGACTTCCCCTCCCATCCTTCTTCACCTTTAACCGTTCATCCCAAAACCCACACCGCTTCTTGCCCTCCCTCGCAAGTGGCTCTTCACCATCTATTTTCCTCTTACTAGCCGCACATTAATTAGAAATTATGAACGGATAAAAGTTGTAAAATTCACAACCTCTGATGGACTCTCTCTGTATATGTGTGTATGGTCAATATACAAAACACGTGTGACACTTGACTTTGATGGACTGGTTAACACGGGGAATTTGGTAATATCTGATGCGTGATTTGACCTGGATAAAGGTCTATCCATTCATAATTTTTATAGCGCCACCTCTTGCCACTCCTCCTCCGAAAGGTGGAGGTGGCAATGGTTGCTGCTGGCGTCTCTAGTTTCTTTTATTGTAGGAGTTATCTGGAAACAAAGGCGGTGACCATTAACAATGGCAGCAATAGCTAATTGTTTGCCGGAATATGCTTAAGGAAGAAGGCAGCGGCGAACGTAGAGGGTAAGAGGTGGCTGCAGCCAAAGCAATGGCGGAAGGCATGCCCTTTAACTAAGTGAAAGGCAGGGCTTAGAAGATAAGACAAGTTTCTTTCTAAATAAATTCAAGTTTAATAAATAAGTCCTTTTTATTTTGTAATAATGTGAAGTATATACTGTTTTGTTTCTTACGAGATGGATGATTCATTTGCCGACTCTCACTTGTTATTTTATTATACACATATAGGTGTATATAGGTGTGAAGCTTGTGTGCGGCCGGCTACGATGCAACGATGTTAACGGCTTCACCAATTGGGCTTAACTGGGTTGGTTGTCTTTTATTTTTTTCGGGAACTTATAAAATTAGCGAAGCCAAAATACTGAGCCAAACACAAATGCGTGGTGCCCAATTTGCAAGAGCATGAGCACTAGTGTTAAGATGGAAAATTGTTTGTACTTAATAGTTAAGAGCATGAGCACCTATGTTTAGAGTCATGCTTAATAGTTAAAATCATCTAGACCTGTTCATTAATCCAGATGATTTTAGCCAATTATCTTTGAGGATCAATCTGGTTGCTTTGTTTAACTGCCTTCATCATCGGAAATTTGGGAGAAAAAATAGGTTATTTTATTTAGGATTTTGTAAATTTTAGAACGAACCGTAAATATTATTTAATTAAATTAATTCTTGAGAAAAATTAATTTTATATATTTTGACCTTTAGCATATCGGTATAATGGTATTCATAATATTTTTAGGATTTAACATCTATTCGTATTAACTTAATAATTACTTTTTGATTTTATATTATCACATAAATGACTTTTTGAATTCCACACATATTAATAAAATTTAATTTAGTGACTTCTTAAATTTTACACATATTCTTCTATATAAAAGAGAGTTCTATTGATGTTAAATAAAACATCATCTGGATAGTTACAAAGGGAAGGCTTTACGATCGTGTGTCATAGTTACGGGTTTCACAATACCAGGTTCGTATAATTACTTGAAATGTTATATATTTCAATTTGAGAGTCTTGGTCAACCTGAATCCACATTTGATTACCATGCGCCGAGCGCAATCAGGGTTAAAGAATTAGCTCAATCTGACATAGGGCAGCACCCTTAAAAAAATTACTATGTGGGAGACATGGTCGACTTGAGTTCATATTCAACCACCATGTGCCGAGCTCAACCGGGGTCAATGAATTGACTCAATCCGAGATAGGGCAGTACCCTCTGAAAGATTAAGTACTTGCCCCCATGCCAAAAGGGGTGATAGGGCGCAGTGGCGCAAGACGACTCATTATGCACTTGTGATACTGAGAGGGTGAGTCAATGGAAAATATCGGTAACTACAGACCGAGGGCCACGTAGCATGTGTATGCATACATGAGATTGTAGCTGGATTGGCGGCCACCCTCTCAGCATATTAAGAGCTCAGCATAGGCTCATAATCACTAAAAGATGTAGTTTAGATGTGAATATATTAATTGTTTTTTATAATTATACGACTTAGTAATTTTATCACTAACGCAGAATTGCCTCCCATGACACAGCAACCATATCGATCACAATGTCGATCACATGCGCACAGCAGTTGCACGACTTGCGACTACCGCCACGCCAAGCAAATCCCAGCACTATCGACAACCCCAATTACCGTTACCCAGCATATGGTGTGGACCAGTTCTAGGAATCCAAATGGACTTGCCCCAACACCAAATACAATTGTCAACATAGCAATATTACGGAAACCCTGTTCCTACCTTTATTACAAACTCGAACAAAGGATTACAAGTAATCTCTCCCTGACTTCCTGTTTGTCGTGGACATGCAATCCCCAACCTCGTTGGCCCTCTTTCACGATAGGAAGGCCGTGAGAATTAAAGGAAACCCCGCTCACAAATAATCCTCACCACAACCCTCAAGTTGTCCCCCTGGATAGACTTGTTACATGCAATTCACTCACCATAAAAAACACTCGGTTGTTAGGATGCAGAATTGCGTACCTGGATCCCTAGTTGACGAAGGCACCACCAGCACCGTGAAGTTCCAACTCCTCTGTATGAAGATCTAGCTGCAGCAACTTCACCGTCTCCCTTCCTAGATCGCAGCAAGCACTTCTCCACTCAGCACCTCAACACAATTCACCCAATGCGTCCTCTCTACTCAAAGAGTCTGTCACTCAATGCTTATTCCTTTCTCTTCTCCAAGAGTCTGTCGTCCTTGTAGTCTTCTCCCGTGTAGTTATCTTCAAGCCTTGAAGATATTCTCTATGTAGATCACGATCCAATTCTCCACACTTCTCTTCTCTGTCATCCAAGTTTATTGCCAGAATCCTTGCTCGTGCATAAGGATAGAATACCGTAATCTCCAAAGATCTGGTGTCCCTTATCCGCAACTAACTTTGGCCAAAACCTTCGGCTGCACCGCTAGGTACCACGTCTCGCCCCTGGCTCGACCCTAGCTTTGGTTCGATCACTTGTTCAACCTCACATCCCTTCCCGAGTTTACCGCTGCAAACATCGGACGTCGCCATTGCTGGATCACAGCACTGTTTGCACATTGTCCGACAGCCACTAGTGCTCACACACCAGCGCTTGGCATCGCTATCGCGCACAGCGCCTACTACCGCACATATCGCCCGCTACCACTCGGTCACGCATGCTGTGCTCGCTACCTCTCGTGCACACGCGCTGCGCTCACTACCACTCACGTCTGCACGGTAACGCTACTCGGTACGTGCTGTTTGGCACGCGCTGCTCGTCCATGCTTGGTAACCTTCTCGGCATTGCCTGCCGATGCCTGTGCCAACCTGCTCGCTACTCCCAGCCGTAGTGCTCAGTCATCAGCACCCGCTTGGCATCATTTCAGAACCACTAGCATCTTGAGGTTTATTGCTTGCTCAAACCTAGTCACATGCCCGGTACACCATTCCCACCGCATATGCTGATACTTGCTGTCACCGACACTTTGCTCGCCCGCAGTCCTCGGTCATTCAACAGCTATGTGCACCATCGTTCATCTACCTTCATCTCTAACAGGGATTAGTGTGGCCAGTTGTTCACACCACTAGGGAAACCCCGGTTACCACTTAGGAACATGGGAACGCTAAGGACAACCACCAAACCCTAGCCCTGTCATGTCCCATCGACTAGACCTGTGACAGTCCTCCCCCACTAATGAGACCTGATGTCCTCATCGGAAGGTTAAGTCCTCCCCAATACTTCTTGATGCGGCATAGTTTAGTTATAATCTGCATCATTCTTCAGCAATGGGATTGAGTCCTTTCAAGGTTGCAACAGGCTATCAGCCTCTGACACCACAAGAGGTAGCTCTACTGGCACGTGGAGTGAATTGTCCAGCTGCGTATAGGTTTGCCAGGAATAGGTAGGACTTGTATGATGACCCAGTGGACTCGCTAGCCAAAGCAACACGCCAGATGAAAAGATATGCGGACCTGAAAAAGAGACCGTTATTGTTCAGCGTAGGGGACCATGTAATGCTGAAGCTTATGTCTCAGATCTAGAAGAAGATCAGATGTACCAAGGTGCATAGGTCATTGGTGCAGCGGTACAATGGTCCTTTTGAGTTGGAGAAGGTCGTCGGGAATGTAGCATACCGGTTGAAGCTTCCTGAGAGGTACAAACTCCATCCGACCTTCCATGTTAGCCTTCTCAAGCCATTCCACCAGGATGTGGTCAATCTGAGAAGAGCTCGCCCTAAAAGAGCTCCACCGACAGTCCTGCACTGTATACGAAGAAGGTGGGGAAAATTTTACAGCACAAACATGTTGGCCAGGTGGCCACCAACGAGAGGACGGAGTATTTGATAAAGTGGTAAGGGGAGCCAAGAAGTGAGGCTAGTTGGGAGCATGAACAGGACTTGTTGCAATTTGAAAGAAGGATCAAGAAGTATTGGGAAGGACTTAACCTTCCGATGAGGACATCGGGTCTCAATGGTGGGGGAGGACTGTCACAAGTCTAGTCCATGGGACGTGACGGGGCTAGGGTTTGGTGGTTGACCCTAGCGTTCCCGTGTTCCTAAGGGGTAACTGGGGTTGCCCTAGTGGTGGAAAAAACTAGCCACACTAATCCGTGTTCAAGATGAAGGGAGAACCATGGTGCACGTAGCTATTGTATGGTCGAGCACTGCAAGCGAGCAAAGTGTCGGTGACAGCAAGTATCGGCATATGTAGCGGGAATGGAGTACCGGGCATGTGACTGGGTTCGAGCAAGCAATAAACCTCAATGTGCTACTAGTTCGTGAAATGATACCAGGCAGGTGCTAATGACCGAGCACTATGACTAGGAGTAGCGAGCAGGTTGGCACAGGAATCGGCAGGCAATACCACACACGTTACCAAGCGTGGACGAGTAGCGTGTACCTAACAGCGTGACCATACAGGCGCAAGCGATAGCGAGCGCAGCATGCATGACCGAGCAGTAGTGGGCGATATGTGCGGTAGGGGGCACTGTATGCGGTAGCGATGCCGAGCACTGGTGCGTGAGCGCTAGCAGCTGTTGGACAATGTGCGAACGGTGCTGTGATCCAGCGGTGGCGACAACCGGTGTTAGCAACGGTAAACTCGGGAAGGGATGTGAGGTTGAACAGGTGATCGAACCAGAGCTACAGTCAAGCCAGGGGGCGAGACGTGGTACCTAGAAGTGCAGCCGAGGGTTTTGGCCAAAGTAAGTTACATATAAGTGATACTAGATCTTTGGAGATTACGGTATTCTATCCTTATGCATGAGCAAGGATTCTGGCAATAAATATGGACGACAAAGATGAGAAGCTTGGAGAATTAGATGCGTGATTTACTGAGAGAATATCTTCAAGGCTTGAAGATAACTACACGGGAGAAGACTACAAAGGGAACGGACTCTTGGAGAAGAGAAAGGAATAAGCATTGAGCAATGGACTCTTTGAGTAGGGAGGACGCATTGGGTGAATTGTGTTGAAGTGTTGAGTGGAGAAGTGCTTTCTGCGATCTTGGAAGGGAGAAGGTGAAGTTGCTGCAGCCAGATCTTCATACAAAGGAGTTGGAACTTCACGGTACTGGTGGTGCCTTTGTTGACCAGGGATCTAGGTACACAATTCTGCGTCCTAACAACTGAGTGTTTTCTAGGCTTAGTGAATTGCATGTAACAAGTCTATCCAGGGGGCAACTTGAGGGTTGCGGTGAGGATTATTTGTGAACGGGGTTTCCTTTAATTCTCACGGTAAAGAGCATGGATGAGAAGGTTACCGAGCAAGGATGAGCAGCGCATGCCAAGCAGAGCGTACCGAGCAGTGTGACCATGCGTGTACGAGCGGTAACAAGTGCAGCATGCGTGACTGAGCGGTAGCGGGCGATATGTGCGGTAGCAGGCGCTATGCTCAGTAGGGATGCCGAGCGCTGATGCATGAGTGCTAGCGGCCGTCAGACAATGTGCGAACGGTGCGGTGATCCAGCGGTGGCGATGTCTGCTGTTTGTAGCAGTAAACGCGGGAAGGGACGTGAGGTTGAACAGGTGATCGAACCAAAGCTAGGGTCAAGCCAGGGGCGAGACGTGGTACCTAGCGGTGTAGCTGAGGGTTTTGGCCAAAGTTAGTTGTGGATCAGGGATACCAGATCTTTGGAGATTACAGTATTCTATCCTTATGCATGAGCAAGGATTCTAGCAATTAACTTGGACGGTTGAGATGAGAAGCATGGAGAATTGGACGCGTGATCTACCGAGAGAATATCTTCAGGGCTTGAAGATAACTACATGGGAGAAGACTACAGAGAGGATGGATTCTTGGAGAAGAGAAAGGAATAAGCATTGAGCGATGGACTCTTTGAGTAGAGAGGATGCTTTGGGTGAATTGTGTTGAAGTGCTGAGTGGAGAAGTGCTTGCTGCGATGTATGATGGGAGATGGTGAAGTTGCTACTGCCAGATCTTCATACAGAGGAGTTGGAACTTCACAGTGCTGGTGGTGCCTTCGTCGACAAGGGATCTAGGTACGCAATTCTGCATCCTAACAACTGAGTGTTTTCCAAGCTGAGTGAATTGCATGTAACAAGTCTATCCAGGGGGCAACTTGAGGGTTGTGGCGAGGATTATTTGTGAGTGGGGTTTCCTTTAATTCTCGCAGCCTTCCTATCGGGAAAGAGGGCCAATGTCGTTGGGGTTTGCATGTCCATGATGAACAGGTAGTCGGGGAGAGATTAGTTATAATCCTTGGTTCAAGTTTGTAATAAAGGTTGGAACAGGGGTTCCATAATACTATTGTGTCGACAATTGTATTTGGTGTTGGGGCAGGTTCTGTTGGATTCCTAGAACTGGTCCACACCATGTGCTTGGTAGTGGTAATTGGGGTTGTCGATAGTGCTGGGATTTGCTTGGCGTGGTGGTAGTCACAAGTTGCGGCATCACTATGCACGTGTGATCGACATTGTGATCGATAGTGTTGCTGTGTCATGCCGGTAGCCGATAGTATTGCTACGTGAGTGTATTGTGCTAGTCGGGTGCAGTGGCAAGTTGGTTGGTGTTTATGTGAGTTTACTGTTTACAGGCTATTCAGGGAACACATTTTTGGTTGCGTACTTGTGGAGGGCTGGTAATTCCTGGGGAAATACCCGCGTGTGGTGTCTTTTAGGGCAAAATTTATACCCTAGAGGAACCCCGTGACAAGTCTAGTCCATGGGACGTGACAAGGCTAGGGTTTGGTGGTTGTCCCTAGCGTTCCAATGTTCCTAAGGGGTAACTAGGGTTGCCCTAGTGGTGTAAACATTTGGCTACACTAATTCGTGTTGGAGACGAAGGCAGATGAACCATGGTGCACGTAGCTATTGAATGACCTAGGATTGCGGGCGAGCAAAGTGTCGGTGACAACGAGTATCAGCATATGCAGCGGGAATAGAGTACCGGGAATGTGACTGGGTTCAAGCAAGCAATAAACCTCAAGATGCTACTGGTTCATGAAATGATGCCAGGTGGGTGCTGATGACCGAGCACTACGGCTAGGAGTAGCGAGCAAGTTGGCATAGGCATCGGCCGGCATTGCCAAGCAGGTTACCGAGCATGGATGAGCAGCACATACAAGCAGAGCATACTGAGTAGCGTGACCGTGCGGGTGTGAGCGGTAGCGAGCGCAGCGTGCGTGACCGAGCGGTAGCGGGCGATATGTGCCGTAGCTGGCGCTGTGCTCGGTAGAGATGCCTAGCACTGATGCATGAGCGCTAGCGGCTTTCAGACAATTTGCGAACGGTGCTATGATCCAGCGGTGGTGACGTCTGGTGTTTGCAATGGTAAACGTGGGAAGGGACGTGAGGTTGAACAAGTGATTGAACCAAAGCTAGGATCAAGCCAGGGGCTGAGGGTTTTGGCCAAAGTTAGTTGTGGATAAGGGATACCAGATCTTTGGAGATTACGGTATTCTATCCTTATGCACGAGCAAGGATTCTAGCAATAAACTTGGATGGTAGAGATGAGAAGCGTGGAGAATTGGACGCGTGATCTACCGAGAGAATATCTTCAGGGCTTGAAGGTATCTACATGGAGAAGACTACAAAGAGGATGGATTCTTGGAGAAGAGAAAGGAATAAGCATTGAGCGATGGACTCTTTGAGTAGAGAGGATGCTTTTAGGCTATGTGTCGATTGCCGGGGTTTGAACAAGGTGACTATAAAGAGCAAGTAACCAGTTCCACTTATAGCTGACTTGTTTGACAGGCTGAGTAAGGTGAGAGTCTTTACAAAGTTAGACCTGAGGTCGGGGTACTAGCAAGTCCGGATTGCACCGGATGATATCCCAAAAACGACTATGGTTACGAGGTATGAGTCTTTTGAATTTCTTGTAATGCCATTTGGACTGAAAAATGCTCCAGCTCACATTTTGCAACTTGATGAACGATGTGTTCAGAGACTTAATTGATAAGTTCATAGTTGTATATCTGGATGATATAGTCGTGTACAGTGAGAATGGGGGAATCCAAGGTGAAGGCCATAGTGGATTGGCCTAAGCCAATGAAGGTGATAGAGTTGAGGAGCTTCCGTGGTTTGGCCAACTATTATAGGAAGTTTATACATGGGTACAGCCATGTGGTGTTGCCGTTGACAGATCTATTGAGAAAGAATCAGTCATGGGCATGGTCGGGACCGTGCCAAGCAACTTTTGAGCAATTAAAGGCAGCAATTTCATCTGAGCCGATATTGAAATTGCCGGTTTTTAATCAACCGTTTGAAGTAGTGACGGATGCTTCAGACAAAGCTGTGGGAGTAGTACTACAGCAGGGTGGGCATCCATTAGCTTTTGAAAGCTGGAAGCTTAAGGAAGCGGAGACAAGATACTTAGTTCATGAGAAGGAGATGCTCGCCATAGTACATTGTCTCAGGGTTTGGCGTGTGTACTTGTTAGGATCAAAATTTGTGGTGATCACTGATAACGTTGCTAACACCATCTTCAAGATCCAGAAGAAGTTGTCTCCTAGACAGGCAAGGTGGCAGGAGTTTTTGGCCGAGTATGACTTTGAATGGTTACACCAGCCAGGTAGATCCAACTAGGTGGCGGATGCATTGAGTAGGAAGAACTTGGAGATGGTGGCGGCCTTGACTGAAATTGAAACTGAGCTACTGGGGCAGGTCAGGGAATTAACACAAAGAGATCTTGAGTACAGAAGCTGGTTGATAGGATTAGTGAGGGATTGGTTCGGAAGTATTGGCTTGATGACGGGATAGTCTATGCTAGTGGGGGTCGACTTTACATTCCTACTGGTAGACTTAGACGAAAGCTCATAGAGGAGCCTCATGATACCCAGTGGGCAGGACATCTAGGAAGGAGCCAGATGTATGCACTCATGTCATGAGTGTACTATTGGCCTAGGATGGAGGCTGATAAAGAAGCTTTCGTGAGGTCCTGTTTGGTGTGTCAACAAGACAAGGTGGAACGAAGACTAGAGGCTGGTTTACTGTAGCCCCTACCCACACCAACAAGGCCGTGGAGTTTAGTATCGTTAGACTTTGTGTCATGGTTTCCTAGGGTTAAAGGAATGTCTTCAGTGTTGGTGGTAGTTGACTGATTTTTCAAGTATGCCATATTTGCCGCAGCACCACATGCATGCTCAGCCGAGACAACTGCGGAGTTGTTCTTCAAGAACGTGGTTAAGCACTTTGGAGTGCTGGCAGATTTAGTGAGTGATCGGGACTTCAGATTCATGGGTAGATTCTAGACGTGTTTGCTCGGGTTGCTAGGGACCATGCTGAACTTTTCTAGTGCCAGTCACCCTCAGACTGATGGGCAGACTGAGAGGACGAATGCTTTACTTGAGGAGTATTTGAGGCATTTTGTCATAGCCAACCAGACGAACTGGTTGGAACTTCTTGATGTGATGCAGTTTAGTTATAATCTGCATCATTCTTCAACAACGAGATTGAGTCCTTTCAGAGGTTGCAACAGGCTATCAGCCTCTGACACCACAAGAGTTATCTCTACAGGTACGTGGAGTGAAGTGTCCAGCTACTTACAGGTTTGCCAGGGATAAGCAAGACTTGATTGAGGACACAGTGGACTCGCTAGCCAAAGCAACACACCAGATGAAAAGATATGCGGACCTGAAAAAGGAGACCGTTATTGTTCAGCTTAGGGGACCAAGTAATGCTGAAGCTTGCACCTCAGATCTGGAAGGAGATCAGACGTTCTGAGGTGCATAGGTCATCAGTGCAGTGATACGACGGTCCTTTTGAGGTGGAGAAGGTCGTCAGGAACGTAGCATACCGGTTGAAGCTTCCCGAGAGGTACAAACTCCATCCGACCTTCCATGTTAGCTTTCTCAAGCCATTCCACCAGGATGTGGTCAATCCGAGAAGAGCTCGTCCTAAGAGAGCTTCACCGACTGTCCGACAATTGTATGAGAAGAAGGTGGGGAAAATTTTACAGCACAGATGTGTTGGCCAGGGGGCCACTAACAAGAGGACGGAGTATCTGATAAAGTGGAAAGGGGAGCCGAAAAGCGAAGCTAGCTGGGAGTGTGAATAGAACTTGTGGCAATTTGAAAGAAGGATCAAGAAGTATTGGGGAGGACTTAACATTCCGATGAGGACATTGGGTCTTATTGGTAGGGGAGGACTGTCACAGGTCTAGTCCATTGGACGTGAGGGCTAGGGTTTGGTGGTTGTCCCTAGTGTTCCCGTGTTCCTAAGGGGTAACCGGGGTTGCCCTAGTGGTGGAAACAACTGGCCACACTAATCCATGTTGGAGATGAAGGTAGATGAACCATGGTGCACATAGCTGTTGAATGACCAGGCACTGCAGGCGAGCAAAGTGTCGGTGATAGCGAGTAACGGGATATGCAGCGGGAATGGAGTATCGGGCATGTGACTGGGTTCGAGCAAGCAATAAACCTCAAGATGTTACTGGTTCATGAAATGATGCTAGGCGGGTGCTGATGACCGAGCACTACGGCTGGGAGTATGGACTAGCAGGTTACCGAGCATGGACGAGTAGCGCATGCCGAGCAGCGAGTATTGAGTAGCGGGACCTTGCGGGTGCGAGCAGTAGCGAGCGCAGCATGCGTGACCGAGCGGTAGCGGGCGATATGTGCGGTAGCAGGCGCTGTGCATGGTAGCAATGCCTAGCGCTGATGCGTGAATGCTAGTGGCTGTCAGACAATGTGCAAACGGTGCTGTGATCCAGCGGTGGCGATGTCCGGTGTTTGGAGCAGTAAACTCGGAAAGGGACGTGAGGTTGAACAAGTGATCGAACCAGAGCTAGGGTCAAGCTAGGGGGCAAGACGTGGTACCTAGCGGTGCAGCCGAGGGTTTTGGCCAAAGTTAGTTGCGGATAAGGGATACTCGATCTTTGGAGATTATGGTATTCTATCCTTATGCATGAGCAAGGATTCTTGCAATAAACTTGGACGACAGAGATGAAAAGCGTGGAGAATTGGCCGCGTGATCTACCGAGAGAATATCTTCAGGGCTTGAAGATAACTACACGGGAGAAGACTACAAAGAGGATGGACTCTTGGAAAAGAGAAAGGAATAAGAATTGAGCGACAGACACTTTGAGTAGAGAGGACACATTGGGTGAATTGTGTTGAAGTGCTGAGTGGAGAAGTTCTTGATGCGATCTAGGAAGGGAGACGGTGAAGTTACTGCAGCCAGATCTTCAGACAGAGGAGTTGGAACTTCACAGTGTTGGTGGTGCCTCGCCCCAATGCACCCCAAATACAATGGAACTCACGGGATTACTATAACCCAAGTAACCCTCCCCGATTGCTATAGCAGCAGCAACCCACAAAGTGTACCTGGATTCAGGCAAACTCCAATGAAAGTCCAGCACTCTTCACCAGCACCGGCTACAGCACCTTCACAAGTTTTCTTCTCACCTGGATGTCTCTGCACTCAAGACTTCACGTTGCACCAAACCTAGGAATTTCTCTCCTTCTAGATAACTCCTCTTCTTTTCCTCCAGCCTTCACACCTTGCCGGACCACACGCACCTTGCCAACTTTCCCAACGGACTCCTGAACACATCCTCTAGGTACCCTCTCTGATACCCGAGTCGGGACCTTGGCCTTCACTACCAAGTCATCGCAACTTTCATCCAACTGCACGGAAGACAACACCCCATCTAGGGTTCCCGGCTCCATGCCTGGAAACTGACCTGACTGGTCACCCAGATTACCACATACCATTCCTACAAGTCTAGTAGAACTCCCCTCTTCACTGACCTTGACCACCTGCAACGCTACAAGCTGCTCCTCGCCAGTTGTTGGATCTTCTACTCCGGTAGGTTTGCCATACCCCCGCACAAAGCATCCATTGTTCTGGGTCATCACCGCCACTCCTCCCAAGTATGGTAGCACTCCTACACAAGCTGACACGAGGAAATTGTTACCCAAGATTACCTCAAAGTCATCAATCTCCACAATCATGAAATCAGCTCAGCCCCTGAACTTCCCCAAGCATATCTGAACTCCATGAGCCAATCTGAACTCCATGAGCCACACCTTGAACCTGCTTCACCGGTGAATTTACAGCCTTGATCTTGCTGATAGTAATCCTTGATTTCAGTCATAATTGACCCGACACCTTCGTCGAAACAAAGCTATAAGTTGCCCCGGTGTCAACCAATGTTGAAACTCGTCTACCATTCAAAATCACTGGAACATACATAAACCTTAAACCTCCCTGTTTAGGCTGTTCAACCCTCAGAGCTCCTATCACCTGTAAGGTAGACCTCTGAGCTGGCTTACCTTAATCAGAATCTTCCTCTACGTGGAGGTCTGCCACAGGAAAAGCACTGCAACTGCCTCACTTCAACACCCTGGGAATTGCTTGGCTCGGCCCTAGGAAAAACACTCTTCTTCTCCTTTGGTCTCGGCTCTAATGACTTCCCGTCACTCCCCACCATCTTGCCTTCCTTGGAAACTCGGTCACCTCCACTAGGACCAGCAGCAGTCTTTAGGTCTACTAAGGCATCGGCTGCACTTAAAGCCGTTAGCAAGTCCTGCACCTTTTGCCTCTTCAACTCCACCTGCGCCCAAGGTTGCAATCTAGACAGAAAGTTGAAAAGTTTATCACTTACTGACATGTCCTGTATATCCAAAAGACATGAGCTGAACTGTTTGACATATTCTCGCACTATTCCAGTCTATCAAAGCTTCTTCAAAGCCTCCCTCACCACCCAAACTGTATTGGTCGACAAGAACTGATTCTTGAGTTCATCCCTCATACTCTCCCAAGTCTCAATCTTAGGATGTCCCGCCTTCTTGTTGTCCTTCGTGCATGTTCTCCACCATAATTTGGCCTCGCCAGTTAGAAACATACTGGTCATGGAGACTTGCTTATGAGCAGGAATCTCGGTAGCTCGAAAATACTCTTGCATCTCCCAGATGAAATTCTCCAGATCTTTTGCTGATCGGACTCCACTGAATTTCTTTGGCTTCGGCAGCTTAAGCCTTCCTGGGATTTCGGCTACCTAGTCAGCAACAAAGTGCTGAGGCTGATTGAGTACCGCTCTGTAACACCCCGTTCCGGTTGACCCCTGAACCGACCCGGATGTGTCACCGGCAACCGAACCGTTTGCTAATCTACTTGATTCGGTTAAGCCGACCCGGATCTACTCTCGGTGTCTGAGGACGGTGATACAACATGCACAACATGAATGAGATGCTTGGGTTCTAACGTGGTCCTATATGCATGCCATGACGTGCAAACAACACGAAGGGAAAAAGTTAAACAAGAAAACAGTAATAAAATAATTATATTTTTAAAGAAAAACGGACAGAGCTTCCCCTAATAGTGCAATAAGGGCCACCCTATCCACACATGCAGTAATAATTTATCTACAATAATTCACAAAAGCATGGTATTCGTCTTTACTCATCTCATCCGAGCCGAGCCGAAGCTCCAAGGCTCCATATCTAACCTCACTCCCCATTTCCATGCATAACATTCTATTTCCACAATCAATCATATGCATTCTCAACATAAATACCAAGTCATTCACATACATTACAAACGGCAGGTACATGTGTGCGCGATCCATGCTCCTCCTCCGCGGTTCCGACAGCTTTCACTCTTCGCGATGATGCTCACCTACATATATATAAAAACCGTCAGTAACGAGCGTTACCGGTCCAGAAAGTAACTAATATCAAACTGGCACAGGAGAGCTAACTCTCCTGTTGAAGAAAATCATATACTTCCTCAAGAACACTCATAAGGGCCTCCGGGAGCCATCGACCTCAGTCGGTAGCGTCCCCTATCTTTCTCTTTCTCGTTCTCATTCTCAACATGGCCAAAGCCTATCCCTCTGCGCGGGAAAATCATTTTTCTCTTTTCTCATTCATCTCGCCCTCTACACCTTCCATATCACTCCTGGCCCTGAGCACAAGGGCCGGGTACTTTCGGGCATGCGCCTTAGGTACCCTTTTACGCCACAAGTCCAGACATGCACTGCTTAGCAGTACCCGTAAACCTCCACACTTCTCCGGGTTTGAGGAACTCAAAGGTGGAGTTGTCAGGATCCCTCAGGAATGGAGTGGGTTCTCCCCAGCTCCAGAGCCCGCTTTGACGAACACACGCCCTATCTGAAGGCGTGGCCGTCGTTACCCGCACTCGTCCACTCACCAAAACACGAAAACATATATATATAGGCCTGGGTAGGGATTTATAAAATAGGCCCGAAGGCAACTTGATCTGGATCTGAGTTTGAAAACAAACTCGAGGGATCTCATCCTCGAGGGTTATTAATCCGGAAATCTACGTACGACTAGATGGCCCGTGCGGAGTGGGATACGATAAATCCACCACTCGGCACGTCCACTTACCTGTTGAAAACAAAATGCGATAGAGTTTAGCGATCAAACCAGAAGCGAGTCCTAAACGGACCTGGTAGAAGCTCCAAACGGGTCCACGCGCCTAGGCGGCGAGCTCCTACACCGTACCTACACAATCAAGCTAAAAGCTAACGCCCGCATGATGAATCACACATCCTATAGCATGCACACACAATCAACACAATCACGCATCAATCATCACACATTCATCCTAAGTCAATTCTAGTGAGTTTTCAATCTACGTTTCATGAAATCAGGGTAATTAATTAGTTCACCTAATTAATTCCTTACTTTTCCATTTTAACACTCATCAATCAACCAATTTCATAATTTTTATTAAATTACACACAAACATACAGACACGTCAAAAACACAAAAATTCATCTAATTATCTAGTCTAGCATGCTTCCCTAATAATTATAAAATTTAAGAATTTACGTCGGAGTAATTTATACCTCGCGTCGTCGAAAATCGGCGACGGCTAGGGTTTCCATTTCGTGGCTCGAAACTCGAATTCGGCACCTAGCGGCGTCCGAAGTTCGATCGGATTCGACCGGGTGCGTTCGGCGGATGATCCGGCGAATTTCCCACGATATCCAATTTTCCGGCGGTTCCGGCGAGTTTTCCGGCGAGTTTTCAGTCGGTTTCCGGCGATTTTCCGGTGATGATTCTAGACGGGGCAATCAGGGGGTCTATCGGCACCAGCTCGACGAGCTTGGTCCGATGGTGGTGTCAAACAGGGTAGCCGGGGCGGCGATGGCTGTCGGCAGCGGAGTCAAAAATAGGCGGCGGCGGGCGTGCTCCGATCGGGGCTACGGCCGGCCTCGACGGCGGTCGGGATGATGGGGGAAACGTCGGCGATGGCGAGAGGGTGAGACTGGTGGTCACAGCGGCGGCGACGGCGACCGAACGGCGGCGGAATCCGGCTCGGAGTGGCGACGGCCGAGGCGGCTTCGTGGCATCGCGGCGGCGCGCCGGCAGGCGATCGGTGGCCGGGGTCTGTCGGGACGGCACGACGACGGCGAGGGGACGACAGGCGGTTGGTTCCGGCGGCGGGGCGGCAGTCGGCGGCAAGGTCAGGGCAGCGTCGGGCGGCTAGGGTTTGGAGAAAAAGAAAAGACGATCGGGGAAGATGAAGGGGCGTGCGATGGCATTTTTGTAAATTAAACTTGACTCGACTCCGACTCGAGTCAATAATAATAACTATCTCCTAATAAATCCTAAAAAAATCCAAAAAAATTGGGAAAAATCCCGTAAAATCAAACGAACACAGCAACATCCAAATGATATGTTCTATAACTAATAACCCACCCAAACTCACCTATATCGCGTCCTAATTCGTCATTCGGCCCTAAAAATATTCTACGATCAAATAAAAATAACAATCAATACTGCATACCTCCATATACTTGATAACCCATTTTTCATCATCTTTTTGACGTTATCATTGTATACTTGAGCAT
>JAURVB010011524.1:0-28783 GCA_033002965.1 Piper betle | reverse complement strand
CCTACATAATTAATAATCAGCTTATGTATTATTATACTTTTGGAACAAAATATCCAAATCAACTTAGTATACTTAGCTAGATATTCAATTGTAAATCTTGAATTATTATTTTTAAGTAGTTCAGTTACAAATTCGAAATTATCTTTTAGAAATAAAAATTAAAATGTTAAATCTTATTTTTTCTATATTTTTATCAGTGAATGCAACTCTGGAGCTATCCTTTGTTTAAAACTAATTAAATTACATATCCAAAATATCTTTTTCTTTTTTTATTCAAATTTTCTAAATTAATTATTTTTATTTAAAATTCGGATTTATCTTTTTAATTTATTAAGTTACTGAGTTATCTTTTTTAATTAATGAAATTACAATTTCAGAAAATTTTTACGAAGTTGAGCTTAATAAGCACACCTTAACTTTTTTTCGTTCATTTGTCTCACTGTGGAAACAAATCAGAAGTTTCCATTTTTAATTAATTAAATTGCAAATTTTTTTGTTCTTTTCTGAATTTTTTAGTTAATTAAATTAAACATCCGGAATTATATTTTTTATTAGTAGGTAGGATACATACAGATATATCTTTATTATATTTATCGTATTTTTTTTAGCAATCTAAAAATTTTTTATTATCTTTGTAATTTGAAATTTTATTTATTTACAAAATTGATAAAATGATATGCAAGAGTGGGCAAGCCGAAATCAAAGCAACCCTGGGATTAAATCATTGTAAAGCTTCAAAGAAATTCCCTCGGTATTTAGTAGGCATCAAGGATTATATGCTCACATATAAGAAGTCCAACCATCTTGAGGTGGTAGGCTAATCAGATTTAGATTTTGTTTGGGTGTATGAACTCCACAAAATCCACATTCTGCTACTCGTTCCTGTTTGTTGGCGGGAGAAACAATTTCGTGGAAGAGCGAAAATGAATCTATCATTGCTACTTCTACTATGGAGGCTGAATTTATGGCATGTTTTGAGGTTAAAAACCAAGCATCATGGCTAAGGAATTTCATATCCATTCTAAAAATTGTTGACATTATAGAAAGACAAGTAAGGATATATTGTGATAATTTGCTACAAGTTACCTATCAAAGAATCATAAATACTTTTAAGGTGTTAAAGCATATAGATATTAAGTACTTGTGTGTCAAGGAAGAAGTGTTGAAATAAAAAGTGTTAACTGAGCATATTGGTACTGAAATGACGATAGCAAATATGTAAACTTAAGGACTACCGTCCAAAATCTTTGCTGGTCAATATTAAATAGATGGGCCTTATCGATAAGTCCTTGTTAGCCTAATAGCATAAATTATATACATATTATTAAATTACTCAAATACTGTAATAATTTTGAATTCAATAAAATATATGTTTCAGCACATTTATTGGTTATTCACATTAGAGTAATGTACATAGTTTATTTTAAGTGAGATAACAAATTAAAGTTAAGGAATTATTGTAACTCCTTATATAAAGTTTGCCTAAGTCTAGTTAATTATGATACATAGAACGAATCATATCATTGTACAACTTGTGACCACCATGATCCTATATATGTTGAACCTGATGCTAGTTAATTAAAAATAACTTGGTAAAATTAGGTTAAGTTAACTCGGTTGATTCAATGAAATACGTGCACTTAAATTTGTTGAATCATTCGATTATTATATAGGGTAAATGAGAGAATGATTATTTAATAATCAATAAAGTAGTTTATGTATGTTGAATCATCAAATTGCTATATGGAGCAAGTGAGAGATTGTAAAATTATTAATTAATCTAATAATAAATTAAATCTCAATATATTTGGTTAATGGAGAAATGAAAAATATAGGTTATGAAGAGTCACATTATTAATAGTTATAATATGGGTAATTGAATGAATCTAGTATCTGGCTATGTATTATTATTTTCTTTCCCTTATAAAAAAGTGTTAATTTAATTGAAAATATATTCTAAAAATTATCTCTTCACTATATATGAGAAGCACTATATGTTAAGGTGAAGGGAGAAAATACGCCTCTTCACACTTCTTTTTTAAGTGTAATAGCACAAAATCAAGTATGCTTTTGATTAACTATTATATTTTATTCGTACAATTTTTTGGTTATCTTATTAATCACTTTAAAATTATTAAATATATTATGGACAAACAAATCAACCCTGGCTAGCTAATCTTTTTGGTAACAAATGTCAAAAGTAGAAGTTGTAGATACCACAAGCAGCCATCATCATTTTGTCCGCTCGGTATCTGGGGAAGAGCATCTAACTCGTTCACTAATGCCCAAACACAGATCTATTATCATGGGGATGAGAGCCCGACAAATCTGGCTCTTCCGATGAAACACTTTTAAACATGCCTTTCTCAGTTTAACTAATTAATTAATTAGGATCTTAGCTAAAAGCACTGTGAAGATGAATACTTCCAAAATAAAAAGTGTTCATCCTCCATGTTGCGGCCGCTGTTTCTTGGGACAATCACTGTTAATTTTCATAATTACTGTGATTAAAAAATATTTTCATAATTGTTTTTCACAATGAGGCCCTTTTTTTGAATAACACAAATCATCTCTTCTGTAAATAAACAATATTTATATTTTTTAAATAAATGATATTTGGAGCTTAAAATTTAGTTTATGTCCGGTTTGTGGTTATATATAGGAGCTAGCTCAACTTCTCTTTTCATTCTCTACAAATTACTCACTAGTTGAGGTGCCGTTTATATTGGAAAAAATGTATGAGTAATTATCCACTGGAAGGCCTTACAACAACCCAATTACCATCTCAATACGAATGGGTGATAGGACCTATTTATTATCAAAATAATTAAATTGTTATCATATATATTTTATAAGATGAGGTAATTTCGTAGAGCTGATTGAGTCTTACATCTAATTTAAGTGTAAGACTTTAAGTTGATTTACTCAAAATGTTTAATTCATTTTGCGACATTTCAAATTTTAGAGGGAACATTTTGCATGTTTAATATTTGATGTACTTTAACTAGAACTAGAATAGTGATTATTTTTATAATAAGTAATAAAATCAAAAGAACTTATTGTATATCTATAAAAATTATCAAAAAGTTCTAGAAACATAATTAGCCTAAGAAAAATATTATTTTGTAATTCTCTTTCACCGAACGATCTGAATTAATGTGGCTACTTGATCAAGTTTAAGTTAACTACCTGATTAATTAAAGCTAATTCACTCAGCATTTACAGCAAATTCACTGTCTAGACTTAGTTACTTACAAGGGTTATTTAATTTCCCCTTGCCGTGCATATGGGTTTGGCCTGTCTTCACTTCATAAAAAGTCATAAAACACATGCTAAAGTAAGAGTTTTTAACCAAGTACCTAGCTAGGTAACTAAGATTTTAACTCTATTCAATGTTTTTTTAAACATATTCTATTTTTTCATCAACGGAGATCAAATACTAATGTAAGGAGTTTTACAAAAAAAAATACTAATGTAAGTAGAACATTGCCCAAGTGCAAAGTACTGTTGACAAAGTTGTCAAATAAGATTTATGGGTTAAGGCTGATAAACACATGTTAGGAATATTGAGATGGGATTATGGAACAGTTTGTTAATCTGTTGGGTCATCTATATTGAAAGGTTATCTTCTCCCATCACTTTTGCTTTTGGGTAGTACTATTTCCACCACATAGTGAGGTTGTTAGCACTTTCTCTTAAAGCTAACAAGGTAATTAATTAATAGAAAACTGTACATATACGACAACATAAGTTATGTTGCTTCACGAGCCACATGTATACAATTATGTTAATTAAGTATAAATTATAATTAGTTAATTATAATTTGAACGTTCAGGTTTGGACTCAATTTAACATGCCATGGAGTAGAATTGATTTAGCGACTTCAAGCTTGCTAGAAATTATTTATATATACATGACTTTGAAATATTGATTTAGCAAAACTAATAAATAAATATATACATATATATATATATATATATATATATATATTATTTTTATTACCTAACTAAAAAATTCAATCAAAAAATCAGTCATGATAAAGTTATCGAGCTTAGAGTTTGACTCGAACAATCAAGAATGAGAGGCGGCTCCAGGAATTTTAGTTTAGAGTGATGAAAAAGGGTATTAAATTAATGTTGTTAATAATTTTTGAACAAAACTCTTAAGTCATAATTTATATATCTACCCAGCATGATTATATTCGGGGCTCAACAACGAGATTATTAGAGTTAATAATATATATTGGAAGTTTTTCAATTTTTATACACATCCGCTTCTTACACATGGCTCCTGCCTGGACCATAAATAATGGGTAAAATTATCTGTAAATAAGCGTATTATTCATGAATAATATTTATTACTATTCCATAGCACTGCGGCTAGAACGTAATTCCAAACACATTATTTTGTAGTGTTATTATTGTTTTCCTGTTTAAGGAGATTGTCTAGTATCAGCTAAATTAGATTCCTTATCTACTCTTATTAATAAAATGGACATTTAATACTTTCCTTTGATTAAAAGTAGGAAATTTGGTCAATCAAATTATAATAAAAAATAAAAAAATAAATTAAACTATTATAATAAATCTTCTTGTTCAATTAAAATTTATCTTTAAATTCAGAATTAATCAAAATTTATATCAAATATATACATTAAATTATTATAATCTATAATATAAGTTGCGTACACCACTATATTTTGGCTATATAAATATATATATAAATATAAATATATATATATATATATATATATATATATATATATATATATATATATAGTTTGTAAGAAACCTAGCCATGGCTATTATATATTTTTTTCTAAGGGAAAAAGTTACCTGTATCATCTTTATTTATCTAATAAAGGCTTATAAGAAATCAAGTCGACATAAAAATATCCGTGAACTTTCGAAAGATAAATAACAAAAGGGTTCCTGTAATTCTTTTTTAGAGAGAAAATTAAACACAGAAATTTTTGTTTGATATTCATTTTTGGTGTAGTCAGCAAGCACAGTCGTCTCAAACCATACACACCACATGAAAAGCCGCATCAAACGTCCAAATTTATATTCCCTACATTCTTTCTCATGCGCCGTTTGCTACCTTCCTTTCTACCACCTTTTATCGTCTTCCCAATTACCTCAACCTTCCCTCTACCTCTTCTTCTTCTTCTCCTTTTTCTTCATGGAGCCTACTAATTCCAAGTTCAAGAAGAACATGATGAGTAAGAAGAAGAAGAAAAATGGCTCGTACCCGCCATTTTCATGTGGTCATCATGCCAATGCCAGCTCTCTTTGCTTCTTCTGTGCCATGGAAGAAGCAGACCCATCAACCAGGCGGGCTCAACTAGCCAAGTGTTTCCATGAGATCCCATCCATGGAGGAGCAAGAGCTTGTGTTGGTGATGAGCGGCCTCTGGCACATAGCCATGGCCCAGCCGAACGACCCCGAGTTCCCTGCACTCGGCATCTTCTCCTCCATGGCCAACCTCGTAAACAGAGGCGTGGAGGATAAAGCATGGTTGCAGAAACACCACAACATCTTCATTCCGTACTATGCTACCCATATCATCGGCTCCTACACCATCAACGCCCTGGTGTTTGCCGAGAAGGCCGTGAGCTCTGGCGTGGTCGAGCCATTGATGGAGCTTCTCAGGGGAAAGATGAGTTGGGTGGAGCAGAGGGTGGCACTGAGAGCTCTGGGTCACTTGGTGAGTTATGAGGAGACCTTTGAGGCGGTGGCTGGTGAGCATGGAGAGGAGCTGGTGGAGCTGTGCACTAAGCTTGCTTCTACTTGCTTGGATGTGGTTTACAGAGAATTTATAGGAGTGGGAGAGAGGAAGAAGAGGCCAAATTACCATTGTGATCTTCTCACACGAGGCCTGGGAGGGTGGGAAATGGAGAACAGGAAAGCAGAGGAGTGGGCAAGCCAGCTTCAGTGCTGGTCCCTATATATTCTCAACTGTTTTGCTTGCAAAGAAAGAGGTCTTCATTTGATTTGTAGGCAATGGTTTCTAAGAGCTTTGTGTGGGATGTGGGGTGGACTGGCCAATGATACCTCTCCTGCTGGGATCGGACTGTTGAGGATCCTTTGTTTTCGCAAGAAAGGGAGGAGGTCTATCTCAGAGTGTAAAGAGGTTGTGGAGTCCCTATGTAACTTGTCTAGATCATCAGATGATTGGCAATACATGGGAATTGATTGCCTTTTGCTTCTACTCAAAGACCCAGATACAAGATCCAAGGTTTTAGAAGCTTCTGCTGTTTTCCTTGTAGATTTGATTGAACTCAAGGATCTTGGGTCCAGGAAAAACTTGGGGGATGCAATTGCCAGCACACTTTTGTTGGGTTACTCGCATGAAGAGACTAGTAATACTTTTCATAAACATAATGGCTTGATTAACAAGGATGGGAAAGCAATGGAGAGAGCACTTAGGTTTGCATGGAATATTAAGGTTGAGAGGAGTAGGGAAGATATGATTTCAAAGCAGGAGGGGGATGATTTGAGTTTCATTTCCGGTATGAAAAGGAAACAAGGTAATGAAAGGTTTTGGCATGGTGATGTGCAAGGGGCAGTGGTGAAATATAGTGAAGCCTTGGAGGCTTGCCCATTAAAGATGAGGAAGGAGAGGGCTATGTTGTATAGTAATAGGGCACAGTGTCACTTGATACTAAGAGCTGCAGAATGTGCCATAAGAGATGCTACTAGAGCTCTTTGCGTGTCAGACCCACCAAATTCTCACAGGAAGAGCTTGTGGAGGAGAGCTCAAGCTTATGATATGAAGGGGATGGGGAGGGAGAGCTTGATGGATTGTGTTATGTTTGTTAATGGCTGCATGGTGTCCAAAGATCAGAAAAGAAGGGTCAAGGTTCCTTACTATGCTGCCCGGATGGTGAATAAGCAGATGAATGCTACTTGGCTATTCTCTGAGGCCAAGTTAAGGAAGTCTAGAGAGGGTTTTCATGATCAGGATGAAAGAAAGGATGGTGATGATAGAGGAGGAAGAAGCTGACTTAGCATGCAATATTGATCATGAAGGACAGGAAAACAAAGAAGAGAGGATGGTGATGATGGAGAAAGAGCTTAAAGATTGCATAAATCCTATGCCTGGTAAGCTTTTCTCTATCTGTCTTACAGGTTTCATTCAATTTAGAAAGTTCTTATTCTAGAAATTTTTATTTATTTTACGTAATTGAACGATTGTTCAGGTCATTCAATCCATGATTTCAGTGGTGGAATATTATTAATGTTGCCAATAAATATAGTATTAAATGTTAATTGCTTAGTTAATGCTGCTTTGGAAAAAAATTATATATTAATTGCTTAGGTATATCCCTTAAAATATCATAGCCACATTGTCAGATTATGAATAGAAGATAGTAATATAAATATATAGTATATACACCACTTTTCTTTTATGAATTTCAAAAGCACCACTACTTATTTTTATCTATATTATTCGCTTGATGTGATGAGAGTGAGACTATATATATATGTTTATTTGCAACTTGACAGTACTTAAGTGAATCTTTATTGACTTGTCACATATTGGATCCATTAATCATCACCTCGAAATAGGATGGGAGCTTTAAAAAATTTATTGTAAAATGACAATGATCAAATGTTTATGATGGCTTTTTTCTATAAAGCTCAGTTTTTTCCCCAGAATTTACATTATATTCTTGCTGATCATCTAGGCTTGATTCGGCTGGCATTGATTATTTTTGTTCATAATAATTAAATTAAGCATGCAAGCTTGATGTAGTCACGAAATAAGTTCGTCGTGCATCATTTCAAGTTTTTATTTCTCCGAAAAAACTAAGGTGTCATGCAAGCATGAATTTGGCGCCTGATTTTAATAGTTGAGTGGGTAACTTACTCATATGGAATATCAGTGCTATTGGTGTAGAACCATATATGAAAACAAAATATAATGAAACTATACTTATGTTTGCAGTGGAATTGAATCGTAATTATTAAATTATGCCTCCTAGGTTGGTTCGATTCGATCACTAGAAGAGAGATGAATTTTTTACAATATAAATCCGGCCAAAAAACCTTCCTCATAAATATTGTAAGAGAGGACCTAAGCTTTCTCAACTATACATTCATGACGGCAAATCAACGTACAAAATAATATAGGGCCTTATTTATAGATAAATAATATTAGGCTCTTACCCGTATAGTTAAGAATTTGACACTAATATATTCTTATTTTGTTAGGATTCCCTTTTGTTTATCTCAATAAAAAATCAAAATTGATTTGAGATACGCCCAACAATATACAATATCTTAACACTTAAAAAAATTTTCAGAAATATATTTAACATTATTCTTTGGTCATAATATTGTAGTCTTAGCCATGAGGAATACTACCCATTTTGGTCCTGTGTTAATATAGTCGGTCATGCAGGATATATGCCTATGACTATGCCAACTCTATTAAAGTAAAAAATCACTCTAATAATGAAGTGTTAGAGATTTAACCAATTAAAATAATACAAAAAAACCAAATAATCATAGGCTATCTCCTTATTTAATTAGAATTTATTTTTAAAATTGAAGTTTGTCTCTAAGATACCAGATCATTATAATATCTCATTAATTACAGTTAATAATATGGATTTATCTATAAAATTAGAATATATCTATAACATAGGTCACACAGAGCGCCATATCTTAACTTGCTAGTCAATAACGTAGTCTTAAGCGACGTTCGCTCGCATTATATATAAGTATATATATTTCTTGTAGTGTGATCTTATGAATTCTTATCTTGCAGGCCTGCCTACCATCTTTGAAGAACCATTTTCGACGATCAAGCCGAGAACAGTAGCAAGGAAGGTGACGCCGTAGGTTATATATCATGAATATAAAAGAACGAGACCAAAGAGGCTTCTCTATCCCTTATATATATATGGCTCTTGTTTGATCAAGTATTTATTTTATGGGTCATGAAGTAGAAGGGATAGAGAAGCCTCTTTGGTTCATTCTTTATATATATATATATAATGTTGCTACTGGACAGCTCTTTCCTATATGTTTTTATTTTCGATCTTAGTAAGCTTTGAAGTATGGCCGCAAATGGGGACTTGCTTCCTGTACTTGACCAAGCCATCTTTTAGAAACCATGGAAGCCAGCCCTTGCACGCCAGGCAGAATGGAGGCCGCCCCTTAAAACAATGGAGGACCACAAAAAGCTTCATCGTCAACATCAGAATGAACATGCAAACATGCGACTCCTTTTTCCTACGAATATATTTTGTATTTTCCTTGGAATATTGTTAGTGGAGATTGTACTGTATTTCCCTTTCATCGATACATAAACCATCCTAATTATGGAAGTGAGGGCTTAATACATTCATGGAAGACTGTGCATGGATTATGGAAATTCATGAAAATTTTGGTTCGGCGAGCTATATTTGTGAACCCTATTTCCTACATTGTAATGGGCCTTTGCAAGGAAAAAATTCCCGGTGGGCAGCACATTATCCCCAGAACAAACCCATTGGGCCCAAGCAAGAGAGAATGAATCAAAAGCCGAAAAAGCCCAATTTACACCTGCCTCCCAATTGTCCTATCAAAAACACTCAAAAAAAAGTAGAACGCCTTCTCTCATCGGTGGCTAGACTTTTACAAAAATGAACCTAAGTACATAATCATTGTTTAACGTGATCTATTTTACCGGCGATAATCATGAACTTAAGAGTTCAGATAAACAAATTAATTAGGCAAAATGGGGGGTTAAAATTTGAGGTTTTTTAGAATTTGCCAGCTTCCATAAATTTGAACCCCCTTATATCAAAGCACTCTCTTTTTTTCTTTTTCTTTTTGTCATCTCATCACATTTCAACCTTTCTTATTAACATAATTTTTAAGTACAAAATGCAAGAAAACAAAAAAAATTGTCATTTTAATATTTAATGACAGAATTTTATATAATACAACGTAATCGGATTGAACTTGATTGAACTCAAATTTATTCCATATTCAACTCAAACACAAATCAAAAGAGCATTAGCACAATTCCGTTTGGTTCGACTCAATTAGAAGCTAAATATTATATGTATAATAATATATTTTATAAGTTTAATATATAGTTATTAAAGCACATCACACATGTCAAGAAAATTTGCCATGCAATTTTATCAGCGAAGCCAATCCCATCCCACGCTCTTAATAATCGCTTTTGGAGCAATCTTACACTATTTTTTTATTTTTTTCCCCCTATGCCCCTATGGCTAAAGCTTGGCGGAAAAAGGTCTTAAATTGGGCCTCTCGTAACAAAAAGCTGTCTCACGAGGATAGCGTCGGGGGTGAGGCATCCCTTCCCAAACTATGCATGTAGGCATTTTTAAAAATAAAATTTAAGGGGGAGAAATACTGTCTATTTATTAATAGCTTTTTATGTTTATCATGGTTGTTCCAGGACAAAAGTCGCTTTTTGACATGTTTAAAAGTTGGCCCTGAATTTGTCTGAGGCCAAAAACTGTGGCAGAATTTTTTCCTTTTAATATATATATATATATATATATATATATATAAAGTTTGTCACAATTAACCGTGGCAAAAGATTTGTGACAAATGAGTTTTTTTTAAAACTTTTTACATTTGTCACAGATTTTGCCATGGACGTAAAAAGTTTTTTGTTTAAATTTTTTGTTACAAAGAATGGGTTTTGAAAATTTTTGTTTAAATTTACATGATTTTCTGTGACAAAAGAATCATGGTAAACGAGTTTATTTTCTTGAACTTTTTTACATTTGTCACAATCTTGTGATAACAAATAAATGACACAGAAGATATGATACGAATAATTATCACGTTTTCTGTGAAAATTACCTTGTTTACAAAGCTTGCGTTTTTATAGGTGGCAAAAGACTGTTTTCTCACTCCACAACTATAATTCTTATTCAGTGAAAATTGAAAAACTTTATTGTTTATTATTGAAATAATTTAATTTTGATTTTGGTAAACCTGCGACCTTATAGAAGGTTAATTTTCAGTATAAAAAAAATTGGATAAAAAAATCAACCTTTTTAAATAGAAGAAAAAAATCCTCAAACATGTGTTGCATGTGTGATTATTATGCAATTATTAGATTTCTGGTTATTCTTTGAAAGTTATATGCCTTTAGAATAATATTTTATGCAACTCAGTACAATAAAATATAGTATAATTTTAATTAAATAATAAAATAAACTTTTTTTATAAAACACTTTAAATAAAATTCAATTATCCAATCATCAAATCAAACTAAATCAAAATATTCCTGTACATAGGTTAATGCTCTAGTAATATTAATATTTCCGAACAAAAACTACATTTCTTCTATAATAAAAGATAGGGAAATATTATAGATGTCTGGATTCTGAATTTTTTTTCAAGAATAGCCTATTTGCACCACAATTTATATTATCATACCAATCAAGATGGTTCGAATATCTGACATCCACAAATCTAAATTGATTTAAAATAGTTTAAGATCGGATTCGGGTTTAAATTTTTCAGATATATAATATATTTAAAAATATTCAAATTAGATATATATTTAGGGTGATTTGACTCATATTTAATTTGAATAAATGATATTTTATAAAATTATATTTTAAAATATTTAAAATAATATTTAATATATATTTTTATATTAAAATTTATATTATTTAAATTATTATAGTCAATAAGTCTGACACAGGTTATACGAATTTAGACCCAATGTAAATATAATTTCATAGTCACTCAAAGTTGGGTTAGAACTTTGTTTCCGATCAGATTCGGACATGGGTATATCCATCCCATCCCTACTTACCACGTTAAGCCCAAATCTTTTTCTACTCTCCCGTTTCACTTGATACTATGCAACCTCGTATTAATTTTGACGAGCAAAAACTCAATTTCTTCTATAATAAAAGATAGGAAATATATACTATGGATAAAATTTTCTTTCAATGATAACCTATGTGCACCCCAATTCATTACGGTTGAAAGGCTTGTGAAACCTTGTTATCTGTCATACCATGTTAAACCCAATTCTTTTTCTGCTCTCCCATTACTCTTGCTCCGATAGGCGAAGCCAAATCCAGTTGTGCTGTTGTTCGCCCCGACGTCCGCAACACAGTAGACCAAAGCGACAGCTACCAGACAGCCTTTATGCATGGCTCACAATCTCCCACATGTGCGTCCATTCTTCGCCCACACCTGACCTACCCCACTAGATTGAAACACCAACCGTCCAACATCACTCACCCAAGAATCCCCGTACACCAAACTATAATCCCCTTCACCCCCTTCCCCAACACCAAATCTAAGATACGAGAATCGGTTGAGTGCCAAGATCACCACAACTGTTGTGGCAAGAAGAGGAACAAAGTACGAAGTTTGAGATGTCAGAGATTGAAGATATTGGCTTAGAAGCCGCGTGCGCCGGCGGTGAGGTCGGGGGATTTGTGCACGGCGTGGGCACTTCGGCAGTCACCCGCAAGGCCGATGCGGCGGCTTTATGCGGCTCCTGCGATGCGGACATACACGCAGCAAACCCCCTTGCCAGTAGGCACGACCGTGTCCTGGTGATTCCTTTCTATGAGCATGCGCCGTCGGTTGTCCGTCATCGCGGGTCGTCTGAGGAGATGAAACCTGGCAGACTTTTTGTTCCATCTGTTCTTGGATGTAGATTATCCTCCCCACATGGACACCAGCTTTGGATTGATTCAGCCGACTTCCAGCCCAACCTCCACCCCCACGAACAGTCTTGTTCTGTACTACTCCAGGGAAAGATCGACGACGCATCATCCCTTCCCTTTCTCACATCGTCGTCCTCTTTGGATTTCGACCACTATCATCCGAAGAATAGTCAATTTTACAGCTTCACCCTCTCAAATGCATCCCACAATCAAAGCGTGAGTAGCCTCTCCCACTCTTCGAATTCGGATGATTTTTTCCAGGATCTTATAGCTTTACTGAAACTAACGGTATTTACTATATTGATCGAAATAGATATCTTCACGTTCGCCTTGCTTGGATGTGGGCGTGGTGCCCAGCGGTGCGAACATATCTTTCTCGGAGGGTACTGCTGATCACCGGGCGAGGTCGGCGGCGGCGGCAGGGATGGATAGGGAGGCGAGGGTGTTGAGGTACAGGGAGAAGAGGAAGAGCAGGAAGTTCGAGAAGACGACCAGAAATGCTTCCAGGAAGGCCTACGCCGAGAGCAGGCCCAGGATCAAGGGCCGTTTCGCCAAACAGACCGAGTCGGAGATCGAGGCCGGCCGCATCTACTCCTCCGCCGTGGCTTTCTTGGCAGCCGGCTCCGGGTTTGGCGTAGTCCCCTCCTTGTAAATGGAAAACGGAGATGTTAATTTCCTGCCTTTTTCTAAAAAAAAATTTGGTATCTATTACTTCTCGTTGATGTAAGCGTGTAGATATTGCCTCTTGTTTCATGGTTGTTTTTAGTATTAGCAGGATTACATGTAAAATTTGCAGTGGAAGAAGATAAGGCTATGGAAATGGGTACCTGCCCCTTTGCAAGCTTCTTCTTTGTGCTGGGGGCTATTCTGTTGAAATCATATGTGCAATCTTCGCCCTCCTATTGGTTGACTCAAAATGTATAATTGTGGCAGAGTTCGACGAAGAGTTCACCGGGTCTGCTTTATAAATAAATAACTAAATAAAAATAGAAATCTTATACAATATAATTCCGTAGATTCTTAGATATGCATCGGAAAAATCACACGCCCCGAAGATCTTGGAGCTCTGCTCGTAGGCTCATCAACAGGCTAAAAAAAACAAAAAATAAGATCTCTTTTGTTTTTTTTTAATAAAGAATTAATTTTTATAAAAAAAACAAAAGAACAAAGGGAGCTAAGATCATGGTTGCATGAATTGGAATCGGAATCGGAATCGGTTTTTCAGGGAGTCGGAATCTAAATCGAAATCCGAATCGGCCAGGAATCGGTTCAGTTGAATCGACCTGAATCGGTCTAAATCGGTCATATACAAAAATTTGTCAACTCATAACAGAAATATCTGAAATACATAATTATATAATTTCTCAATATAAATATACAAATTCAAGTATTTATATAACAATCATAAAGGTATGTAATTATGATAATACAACGGTAGAGTCATACCTGAAAGAACAAATAAGAACATACCTGAAAAAACATATTTTTTATATAATTCAAATAAGAGCAAACCTGAAGAACATACTCTTTATATAATAAACACAATTTTATATAATTACATACCTAAAAGAGCATCACAATTTATCATCATCAGAATACCACAATGTCATAAGTATATACACAATGTTCATATATTATCATCTGTGTTCTATCAAATAATAACAATAAAACATTAATACAAGTCCAAAAAATGAATGTTCAACACAATTTTAAGTAGTGCTTAATACTAAATCATCTAATTCATCATCTGAATCATCTTCGGAGTCCGAATCATTATCACCAATCGGAATAGTAGAACTATCATCTACATTAACACGAGACCCTGCATAAAAGGAGGCATAGAACTCCCACTGAAGTCCCTCGGGTTCAGGAGGCAAAGATAAATTATGTTGGGAGTCAATATGTACATCAATATCAACATTTTGTCCACTAGGAAGAGGAGGGAAAGAAAAACCATCAGACGTAGTAGAACACGATCCAATTGCAGTTTTCAATGCGTTGCCACTATCATTTGCTACAAAAGCCTCTTCATCTGTACCATCATTGTTGCCAACATTGGTACCAAAGAAATCATCCTACATAAAAAAAGTCATACCCTAGTCATTTCAATTCAAAAAAAATTCATACACAAAATCATGAATGTGATGTAAGCTTTTTTAAACATACCGATGGGGATGGGTACCTTTTTGTGGCAGCTGCACAAACAAATAGCACACCCAACAAACTGTCATCATCAATCCGACCACTACCAAGCAGATTTTCAATTCATAAATTCATGTCAAATGAGGAAAGGACGTGTACCTTTTTTGCTGGTTTGATTTTTGAAAATGCATTCTGCATGGTGCCACATCTGTTACAAGTCAATCTCATACACTCACACAACAATAAAACAAAAGAAGAAGAGGTATTTTACACTCACACATTCATCATCAATCAGACCACTACCAAGCAAATTTTTAAGACTTTCAAGCTATATTCATACATCACAATTTACACATCACAATTTGCACATAGCACATATTCGCACATCACAATTTACAGCACACATAATTAACTTAACGAAATCCCAAATCAACAATAAAAAAATCCCAAATGTGCACAAAATTTCAATTTGGACATCACAATTTGCACATCAAAATAATCAATTAGCATATCATACATAACAATTCGCACATCACAACATTCAATTTCAATAAAAAAATCCAAATTTACCCAAATTTTGGTGCGGCCACCGATTCCACCTGAAGCTCCTCGCCTTTGCGCTCCACGGCACACTCTACAGTGTTGTCGGCCGGCCACCTGTCAGAGACAGAGTTGCGAGGGCGGTGGCGTGGTCGGAAGGTCGGGCGGAGCTGAGGTCGGCGGGCGGAAGTGAGGCGGAGGGCGGTAGCGCGAGCGCAACGGCGGAAGCGTGGGGGAGACGGGTATGATTTTAGGTTTTTAAAATTGAAATTACTATTTTACACATACTTAAATAATTTAATAAAAATCACACCTAGGGTATTTTAGTAATTTACCAAAAAAACGATTCCGATTTAAATTGACCGATTCCGATTCCAAGTTAAATAGGTATGAATCGAGCGAAATCGCTCGATTCCGAACCCGATTTGGGCCGACCGATTCGGCTCCGAAATCGGATCGGCACGCTGCCGATCCGATTTAAATCGGCCGATTCCACTCGGAATCGGCCAATTCGTGCAACCAGGGCTGAGATAGCTCTCTGTTCGAGGCGAGCTCAAGCTTGTATGTGAGCCCATGAGACTTGACCTTGGGCTCGGCTTGGTCGAGGTATTTAAACGAGTCAAGCCGAGCCGAGCCAAGCTTACTCAACCGTTTATGTTCAGTTCAGCTACAACCTAAAGTTTAACATTTATAACCCACAAAAGTTATCAACGAGCCGAATCACATTGTGGGCGGCTGAAAGTAAGAAGCGAAAAAAAAAATAGTAGTGTCAACTGGGCCGGGCCCGCGGCCCAACCTGTCCTGTTGTTCGGCAAGCCAATCTGGCTCGGCTTGGGATGCAGGCGAGCCCGGCCCAGGCCAGCCGGAGGCGAGTGCAAGCTGGGCCTGGGAGAGTCAATTAACCGTAATGAGGCTTGGGAAAAAAGAAGACAGATAATTACCCTCGTGAAGACACAGCTACTTGGTAAACGTCTCGAGCGATGAAAATTGTAACGAATTGGACCAATGAGGCGCTCGCTATACCAATTTGCTAGAGCCCTGTATAGACAACTCACACATTTTATAGTTTATATAAGTTACACTTTTTATTTAGAGCAAACAATTTACCAAGTCCAACTATTCAAAATCTACATAGTCAAATATAAAAATAAATAATAAAAATAATTATAAAATTTCAACTCTGATATTTTTGACTTTCTCATTCAATTGTCAAAATAATTATACCAAAAATTAATTTCAAACTATGTATTAGCCGTGCTTCTTTTAAAAATCTAAAAGTAATTTATAATAATATCAAAAAAAGATAAAATTTTATTAACTTTCTATTTTATGCAATCTATTATATATATATTATAAGACTTACTAAAAATATCCAAATTAAATATATACATATAACTTACATAAGCTATACAAAGCGTGATTCATACAAGTTTTTTGGGTTGGGCCCGTTAAAAGGACTTGACCCCCTTTTGTTCAAATTCAACTTATTTCCAAACATCGAGGATTACCTTTTCGCGAACTGAGTTCAAAACACGATAAGTTTACACGGAAAGTTTGTGTTCATCACAATTGGAAGTTTAAAACTACCCTTTTTAATTAAAATATAACAATAGTTGCAAAATAAGTGTCATCGTAATTTTCACAACGCCAATTTTGATTCAAGTCGGTAAAACTTAGCATTGCCAATTTCGATGTTTTGGCATCAATCAATTTAATATGAAACAAATAGTTGTCCTCTCCGGCCTACGGTTAGGCCCAAGAAACCACAAAATGTCATAACACAAGAAAATACTCTTCGTAACCTTCGCTGAAAAAAATACTCTCTTCGTAGATCCCAATCAATTCCAACAAGTCGTAAAATAACAATATATTGAGCTATCTCAGCTATTCAGAGAATCCCTAACCAACGAATGGTGCATTCCTTTTCAAGTTAACCGAAAAATAATAGAGGCTCAAGTTGACAATAAATTTTCAAAAGCAACCAGGACAACATCAGCATCAGTTTATCCATACACATTCCAAAATCTCCTACAAGCTAAAAAAATAACTTGAACTGCCTGCAGATTTGCACTTTGTTTTACGAATGCTGTCTCAGGAGGATCAACTGAATGAACTGGAAACATAAGAATATTTATTGTTTGTATTTGTAGTAGCAATGCAAGACTAATATATGCTTTTAGTGCAAATACTCCAAACTGAAACATTGCTTGAAGATATGTTGATCGATTCAAAATCGGCCAACACCAACAACAGCAACTAAAAAGGCTAAAGTAGCTAAACTAAAAACTATAAATAGAGAAATTTTTGCCACAATAAATTTCTAGATGACAATTGAACCAAATTGAAAAACTAAATTCACCTGTGAAGTTCATAAGATGGGCTGTATTCACAAAAATTCTAGTCTTCAGGTGCAAGAACTGGTAGAACAGCAAAAAAGGAAAACAAACGAATGAGTTCAACGTAGAATGGCTAAACAAGGAGACTTAGAAAGGAAGTTATAAACATTAGCTCTAAGCACTTCATCATCAAAGTAGACTACACATAAATGATAAGCATGCTAGCATATTTTTTTAATGAAAAAAAGGAAAACTCAAAGCATACAAAAATATAATACCAACCAGTCCTAAAAACGTTTTCACCGATGCAGATCAAAATATGATATAGACAAGAAATTCAGCTTTTGCAAAAGAAATGCTCTCAGTTGTTTTCCACAATCAATTGCTTAATGAAGTAGTAAGTGTAGTAAAGAAAAACCATTTTTGACCCAAGGTAAGAGAATATGCAGACAATAAATGTCAAAAATCTCTCTCCAACAAAACTATAGTTAAATCATTGGTCCCAATAAGCTGAAACATTTTCAAGTCAAAAGGATGGCCCAGTTCTAAACTTTACTGCTTCACTCAAGCAATAATGACGTACTAGTAGTAATAAAAAGGATAAGATAGTATAATATTCTTTAGTCTAAGGGGTAAATTCTCTAGATGCAAATAGGATATTCTAGAGAAAACAATTAATCACCAGAAACAAAATTTGGACTTTAACTCTTGGCCAACCAATTGCTTTTAGGCCGATGTGGTTCCTTCATTATTCGTACCCCACTGTTCATCGGCTTCATTGCCATTAACAAGGACAGCGCCATCCGTGGAATCATCTCGCTCCACTTCAACACCCTCCTCGTCATTATCCTCAATCTCCTGTCACAATGCAGGAAAACATCTCTCATGCATAAAGCATAATGTAATAATGAAAAATATGTTATAAAGAAAAACTACTACAACCAATTTTGTTATTATATTTGTCAATTTCCCCAACCCAAATCCGGGATAAGATGGAAGGAGATGAAGATATTGTCAATTAGGAACGAAAAAACGTTTTATGCGCGTAAGATGCTTAAACTTGATAAATCTCTATGCTGCAATTAGCGGCTTTTTTGTGCAGCTTATTAAGTTTTTCACTATATTTAACGTGTTAAACCAACGAGACAAATGAATGACAAATGGGAAAAAATACCGCAATATAAAAGAAAAATCCAAATTACTTCTGGATCAGAGAAGCAGATCCATCATCAAGTGTTTATAGATTCAGATGAGAACAATTAGGGGATGAAATGGCCGTTACTAGAGGAATGGATCTTGCACTTATGAAAAAGTCTATAACTAGTAGGCCTCACAAGGAACGCTGATTTTCAAATTTAAGGCCTACAGTGCTTTAAACCTAAGGTATCTAAGGTTAAAACCTAAAAATAAAAAAGCAGTCAAGTTTCTTGAAGGTCTAAATTGGTATGAGTTGATGAAGAGGTTGTATGCATAAAATTCATGTCAAAATTGGTCATTACTTAGTTTTAAGGTGATTTTTTTGTTCACAAGAGTTCCAGTGACTACCTCCATCATTAACTAAGGAAAATATTACGTAAAAGCTGGCAGTCAACCACATAAAGGACATCTTATAAATGACTATAGTATGCCTGTGTAAGCAGGTAGGGTACCGAAGTTCGAATACAAGATTGATCACCTATACCTCATGTACTGATTCTCCATTTTCAAGAGGCTTTTCTTCTTCTTCATCAATTTGCATGCTCTTAAATGCTTCCACAAGGTTCACGTTTGCCTTACCTGCATAGCTTGGATATTCTTCTGCTGGAGGAAATGATCCCCTGTTGCAAGAAAGATAACAAGATAAAAGTTGAATTCTTCCGTCTGTGTTAATTGATATATTCATAAATAATTATATCCACAAATTCACAATTTATCCGTGGAAAGCCTAGAGACTGGCAGATGCTTATGTACAAGACACAGTTGCATGTGTTAAACTATCAAAGGATACAAGATAGCCGCAAGCTATTACTCCATTGTGGTGCAAAGTTATTAAAACAGAATAATTTTTTTATGAAACAAGGAAACAACAAAATCAGCTGAAAACTACTCCACTATAAATGCAAAGCTTTTAAACCAGCAAAAAAATTTTTCATGAAAGAAAAGCAATTTCTAAATTGCTCAGTTTTTCTTTACAAGGATACAAGATAGCTGCAAGCTATTACTCCATTGTGGTGCAAAGTTATTAAAACAGAATAATTTTTTTATGAAACAAGGAAACAACAAAATCAGCTGAAAACTACTCCACTATAAATGCAAAGCTTTTAAACCAGCAATAAAAAATTTTCATGAAAGAAAAGCAAGTTCTAAATTGCTCAGTTTTTTTTTTCAACCAACACTGAGAAAAGCCAGCAAATTCTAAAGGTCTGCCCATCCCAGTATGAACTTTGCTATCATTTGACCAGAGGGTGCCCATGCATGATCAGCCTTCAAGCAGGCAGTTAATGGAGGTACTTTAGTTGCCTTAATAGCAAAAAAAATAAAGGCAATTTTTACTCATCATGGTAAGACAGACACAGATATGCATGCAAATTTTTTTCAATACACATCAAACCATTGAATCCTTCGCTAGCAAAAATATAAATTTTCATTAAAATAAAAAGGCTAAATTGTGATTGATGGAACAGACTTAACCACTAACCCATGTTTTCACAAATATAAACAATAAAAGGAAATAAAGGCTTGAAGATACCTTTTTTGTAAGAGATTAGATTCCACAGCAAGAGCAACTTGCCAGTCCTCAAATAAGTTCGGATACTCCTCAGGATCAGCCAAGGACTCAGCCGCTTTTTGGTTAATCTGACAAATGAAGAGTGCTCAGAAGTCAAAACCAGCTCACAAATTTTGGGCATAGAAGATAGCAAGACAACATCCCAACAAAATATAAAATTCGCTACATGCCTGTAAATAGGGCATATCCATCAAAATCATAGACAAATGCCTAAATTGCAACCATGTTATACTTCATTTTGGCACAGTCCACATTTTACATCATCCAAAAGAGAATTCCAAACATTAGATACATAATACAACTCTTTAAAAGATGATTCACTTAAAAATAACCAAGTATAATTGAAATCACTATTAGACTTTGCAAACAATTAAAAGTTGCAACAAAGGCTTCGAATATGGCAATGAGAAACAGAGAAAACACCTTATTTAAATCATTTCTCCATATTGACACAATCTCAGAAACTTTGCTTGGGAGATATGATCGTGCCATTAAAGCAGCTTCTGGTATTCGGTTGCTGCCAAGATTAATCGCCTTAGTAAGCAAAGCAAGAACAATTCTATGTAAATAGGGCTATACATTTACTAGACCTACCTCTCCACCAACAACTGTAGACAATCTTCTAATTTGCCCAGCATAAATAAACAAAGGAATGCAACATTGTTTTTCCCTTGTTCCCTAGCAACAGATGCGAGTTTGGAAATTCCTTCAGCATCTCCAAAAGCAGAGTATAGAAGCAACAAGCCGCTCAAATCCATCGCATTCTCTAAGCACTCCTCGGCCATTTTTAACTGGAAAAAAGAAAGTTCAAACGCCATACAGACTTATCTAAAACCAAATTTTATACAGTACAACTATGATCAGAAAGATCATGAAAGCTGTCAAACCTTAGCATGATCACAAAATAGTAGAACTGTCTTAAAAGCACCATCAATATTAGTTAAGTTTCCTATTCTAAAATAAATATAACCATACAAACGAACCGTATGAAACAAAAAATATTTCCAATGGTATGCAACATAATGATCACAACACAGCAACGACCATATAGAACTCAGATTAGTATGATCAATTTTTCATTAAGGCAACCTTAAGTGTACTGTAATCACCTTTCCAGTAGACATTGCCAATTCTCCCAGCTGCTTCCATTTTGACTCACTCTTGATTTCAACAGCAATGGACTGCAGTATAATAACAAAAAGTATAAAACATTAATACAACAAAAATTTGGAAAACTATGAAATTGATCTCATAGCTTTTTTTAATTTAAACCAGCACCAAGAGCTTAATATATAAAATACATAATTCAACCTTGATTGAGTAGCAATTAGATGCTTAAAAATACAAAATTAACCCCTAATCTCATGTTTTCTATAGTAACTTATTCAAAGTCAACTGTTTCACTATCTTAGTCAAAATTATTGCTAGTGTCGAAAAGTGGAAAACCTTAGTAAATTACTTTGAACTTATAAGCTATTTACTAAATAAAGATGACATGCCACAACAGATCAGTTTTACAGAACACTTACATATATTATAATTACAGGAAAAAGTAAAGTACAATGACATGCGTTAAGTGGAAAATCAAAGACCAGAGTCAATAAACAAAGGGAAAAGAACATCTGAATCTACTGGAGATTGAAAAGAAAAAAACCAGAAGGCATAAAAAACATTCATAAACCATGCCAAGAAGTTATAATGATGAAGGAACCACATTTTAAAAACCTTGTGTTTGGCTTTTATCATATAATTAAACTAAACAAAAAATATCAAAATAAATCTCCTAAAACATGAAACCAGCACTAAAGGCCCTAATGTAACTGACTCAAAAAAACCTTAGACCACTATACTTGTTCTGCACCAATAGACCTCCTTAAACTGCTTGACAAAAATAAGTAGAGTAATGACAATGCCAATATTACATATATGCTACTTTGAAGCTCGAAGTTTCAACATAAAATAGTTCCGCTATGACAAAGAATGTACCTTTGCTACTTCCAATCTCCCGAGGTGTATTGCAAGATCAAATCTGTAGTTGGGATCAGTAGCTACCTCAAGAGCATCTTCAAACATAGACCGGGACTCTAAAAATCGCGCAACACTGAAAATAATAGTGTGTAAACAACCAGGAAAGCCATAATAGCACAACCTTCAAGTAGGAATAAAGAGAGACAACAAATACCAACAATAATACATGAGACATTTAAGATATTTGCCTACCTGTTATGGTGTTCCTTAGGAATTGATGGCAGAATTTCGTTTGCCCTTTCCAGCTCTCCTCGCATTACCAATGTCTTGTATTCAATTAAGCTAAGAAGTAGGGTATATCCCACAACACTAGTAAAAAATAGAAACACCAAAACAAAAGGGGCATTTTTAGTAACTATCGCCTGCAATGATAAAAACATAGAACTATCATCAGAAAGGAGCTTTAATAAACACTAACTTGAACTCTTTGTCAATAAGATACACCCTACTTTGACTTGCCAAGTATCCTAACAAATACATCGGACGATCCAAATGAAACATGGTCGTAACCTAAAATTGTTTCAAAGAAACACACAAGTTAAAATTAAAGAACCGATACGGTAATGAACTTTATCTTTCAAATCCCTATATGAACTGCAAAGTACCTCTCCACCAACGCAATAATTAAGCCTCCAAGTTGAATTGTTATAAATGAAGCAGTCCCCAACCCAAATTCCTGTTCGCACCCTCTCATTTGTTTCGTGCAGAAGCTCAAACGCATCTTCCACACCTTGTTCATCTACAGGATTCCCGCTGTCGAGATAAGAGGACACTACATCTCTCTGCCAAGTTCATGATCAATATCTTAGATATGCATGGTTAAACCACCTTTGCGGGAACCATAAGAACACACAAAATACTCTTGCAACATTTATGCAAGGTAGAAACAAAACCAAGTACAAAAAACTAAGATCAGATATACAATGTAAATAGTGCCATTAACCGTACATTGTACTTCAAAATGTAAAATGACGTATCACTCGCAATGCAGACGAGATCACCACTATCAGCCCAATAAAGATTCTGTGTCAGAAACAGTGAAAAACTTTAAATTACATTGCCTTTCTACCAAATAAAATAAATACAATGCACAATCAATTCACTATGCTACTTACTTTCACATTCACATCAATTCTGCGAATCAACCTGCATTCTGCCCAATCATAAAAGCATATGAAATCATTTGAGCACATAGCCAGCAATGTCCCTCCAAATATGCGTTCAGCTGAAAACGTCGGCCTGATACTTTTTCTTTCCTGAAGAGGACATATTCACCGTATATCAAGAGAAATATCAAGTATTTTAAACAGTTTGACTGCCTTAAGCAAACATGCATGTGCTACAGAAGATAAAGCATAAAACATTACTCAGAATACCACTTCAAAAATTCCAATAATTTAACCAAAAGTTTCTGACGTAACTTAATCTTAACAAAGAACAAAGAACTGTACCTGAAAATTTTTACTGAAGATCTTGATCCTTGATGTACTCTCTCTGACTGCATACTCACCATCTGCGGACCATACAAACTCCAAAGCCGAACCAAATGACCGATTTCTCCAAGCCAAAGCTGTATAAATTATATATTCGCCATCACCGCAGACAACAACAAACCTCCCATTTGGATTATGCTTTAAACTCTGATGTACAAATAAACATAAGCCATATAAAGAGTCATCATAGACAAACTATATAGACAAAAAACACAAAAATTTTAAGCACTCAAGATGAGAAAAACTAAAAGGTTAACTAATATTCACTAATTCACAGCCCTGTTTTTTACTGATTTTGGAAAAAAGACTGCAGCAGCCAGTTTTTTGCTTCTAAAGAAATATGTCTCAAGTGCATGTAAAATGGGAAAATATGATGAAAAATGAGCACAAGCAGATAAAAAGTGCAAAATACAGAGCAAACTTAGTAAAATACAAACATGCTTTATATAGGAACCCAGCAGACAGTCCAAGTACAGCAAGAACTAGATAAATACTGATGGCAGGCTCGTGAGACCTAATCTAATTGCCATTCCAAAACTCACATACCACATAGAAAAGTACACTTAGCTAATTAAAAACAAATAATGGACACTGCACTCTCAGCAGGGTTTAAATACTATTGAAACAGAAAATATGCAGGACTAGGGTATTATATAGTATAGGGAACACAGGGATAAAGAGAAAAAACAGAAGAAAGAATGTGCAAACTTAAGCAATTTTTCTACAGTTAAAACCAATATTTACTTTAAAAGTTTTTGCACCCAAATGGAACAATTTTATATAAAGGAACTACAAGTTGTTTGACCGGCAAAAATCAAACAGAAAACTGAGAAATAAAAAGTCAATGGGGATGAAGAAGACAAGCGAATAATCATTAAAAGTCTAAAGTAACTTACCTGTGGATAAAGATCACAGCTACCCAATTCTTTCACAGCCAGTGGTAACCTCTCTCCATCGGTGACCTAAAAAAAAAATCAACACATCCGCTTGGTCAAATTCAGTATTTTAGAATTTCATAGGCTGGTCTTACAACAAGGTATCAAACTAAACAATGACAACCTCAGAATCAGCTCCAACTGCCCTGATATTAACAGTCTGTATCTCATTGTGCCTAGCCCATATAACTTTTCCACTACTATCCATGCTGGCTACAGGTTCTTCCCGACCAATTTTAATCATGATGGTCCCTTCATCATAACCAATCACTACCCTGTTTATTGAATAATAAAGATATTAAATGCAATCTGCCTATCAAAATTTAAGTTGCAAAACAGCTGCTCTCACCAAGCCACCAGGCTTGTCATACACTGAAAATCTAATTAATTGGGAGCACAAAACAAAATGAAACTGATGCTGACCTCCTAGATCCTTTTATATATCCAAGAGCCCAAACACGCTCAAGTCCATAATTCAATGTATTCTCCAATCTGCAAATTCACAAAGAAAGTCGGGCCGTTGGATGACAAACGGAAAACTACAACACTTCATAAAAAAGAAATATGAGCATCCCCTAGAACCTAATAAAATGAAGCAAGCTTGGCCTGTGATATTTCCCTTATATGATATTGATAAGTTGTAAGAATTTGCTTGCCTTTTTCAGAGAGCCATATACATCAAATTAAAAAATAAAAGAAAATCTTCACAGACCATCAACTTCAACCACAGCAGAAGTCATAAGCCTCAAGTTTTATGAAGGCAAACACAAAACGTAAACAGTAAAACTACTATTTTCAACTTGTAGAGTTCATTAAAAGAAAAAAGCTCAGCTTAAAGTAAGATAATATGAACCCAAGAAAACAAAGTTTTTCAAATCCAACATTGCATATTGAAAGCATGAAGAGTCATAGATTTTCTATCACTCAGGAAAACCTAGACGTATTTCCCTTCTATCTCTCAGGAAACATAGATGAATATCCCAAAATAGAACATACACAACGGAAAAACATACTATAAAAAATCCTTATCATAGACAATGCCTTTGAAAATGCCTGCAAACTTACGTTAAGCAAATCGAAAACATCTTTCCTGAACTAGGACTTCTACAACAATCAGTGATAAAATTCTATAAAACTAAAAATAAAGCTCATGCAAGTAGGAAAAAAAAAATAGTCACTTATTGAGTTAGGATTAAACTGCAACCAGAATAAATGCCATAAAGAATCAGCAGTTCTATTATATGACAAAGACAGCATTTTACAATAATGTTAATCAGTTTCAGAAGTAATTCAGCTATTAACCAGCTTGCAGAGCAAATGTCTTGGGATCTCAAAGACTATTGCTGGCTTAACATCCCCGCCTTTGGATATCTTGGGATCTCGCCAAGCAAAAACATAATTAAGGCAAGTAAAGAAGACCATTTTGAAGAGGCAAAACAGGTAACAGAGCATCCCTAAATGGATTTTTCTATATCCGCAGCATTCTATAACTCAGATCTCAGATCTCAGATCTCACAAGGCAAACCTCAGTATGCTCACAATCATGGGAGGCAACCCAACAAAACTGAAATACAAATTAGAGGTTACAACATAAAAGTCCACAGAGATGCTTCAGTCACAAACATGCTAAGCATTTCATTGTTTAAAATCAACAGGCATGGGTATATCTAAAAATAAAGGGAGCAAAAAAAAACTGGTTAGTGTTATAATAGCCTCTAGAGTTACAAGAAATAACCTGTAGGTTGTCGCATGCCATATCCGAACAGTACCATCCTCTGAACCTGTTATAATAATAGGAAGTTCGGGGTGGAAGCAAACTGCAGAAACATTATGCGTATGTCCTTCTAATGTTTGAACACAACTTTTAGTTTGGTAGTCCCAGACCTAATTATATTAGACACATCAGAAATACCACAATCCACTGGAATGAAAAGATTATAAAGCTGTAAATAATATGAAATATACCTTTGCAGTATGGTCATCAGAACCTGTGATTAGATATGGCCTATCCCCGCCAGTGAAGTAATCAACACAGTTTACACCTTTCACGTGTGCATCCAGTGTGAAATTTGGATCAGGAGAACCAAGATTCCAAATCTGAAACACAGAAGAGCTATTAGTATCAAAATACAAAAGAAACGACAACATAACAAAGAACAATAAAGCTCACAGTAGCTATCCATTATTGTGTACCTTTATTGTCCGATCAAGAGATGCACTAGCAAAAGTATTAGTGTCTTTTGGGTTAAATGTAACTTGCATCACATAGTGGGAGTGCCCTTCAAAGACTTGTGTACACATCCAACCCTTCTCCCAATCCCAAAGCTTTATAAACATGTCATCAGATGATGACAGCACGTATGGGAGAGTGGGATGAACGGCAACACATCGAATGTAATCAGTGTGTGCTTCAAACTCTCTAACTTTATCCATGGTGTTGTAGTTGTAAACACGAATATACATGTCATCCGCACCAGCAACTACCCATTGCCTGCGAGCTATAAATTTTGCTGATCGCACTGCAAGTCTCGACAAACAAACATGAAATGTGAAAAAAGTAGACCCAGATCAGGTAATTTTAAAAATAAATCATACAAGAACACAAATATTATACCTGGCAATTCAGTGACCTCAAAAGATTTAACCATAGTCTGAAAAGACATCAAAAATATTTCAGTAAGGAAATAAAAATTGGGATAACAACACAGAAAGGATTAAAATCTAACAGGTAGGCAATAGTGCCTACCTAATAGTATTGCCTACAGCACACAATATATATAACAGACAAATGCCCAAAAAAAAAATATCTTCGTACTTGAAGTTAAAGATTCTATTAAAAATTCAAAACCTAACCTATAATAAAGCAATACTACAACAAATTCACCGCACGTCTTACTATCTAATTTTAAATTTGAGAACCAAAACATGCTACATAGATATTTTTAAAAGTATGTTGCTCACCTGAGACTGGTAATTCCACAAGCAGACACTTCCATTGTAAAGACTGGCCAGTATCCTATACGCCCAAAGACACAGAAAAACTTAAACACATCATAATTTCCTTCACATTGTATCCAAAACAATGGCCAACCTCTAGCCAACACAAATTTACAACAACAAACTCCAGATCAACCAGCCAGTATAAAAGAAAAAACAAGATTACCATGGTTCTGTAGGATGCAGATCAACCGACTTCACCCGTTCCGATCTCTGAGCTAGTTTCCTCTGATCCAACAAAACAACACCAAACTCAACACGCCGATCCAACAAACTACCATTTCCACCACACAAACAAGAATAAACCCTCACCTTAATCTCGAGTCGGAGCGGCTGCCGCAACCAACACGCCGGCACACCCAATCAAGCCAACAGAGACACACAAAAACCCAGTCAGAAACTCGCCCAGATCTCAGATAACCAACAATGGCAAGGCACAAACAACCAACAAATCCCACGAATTGGGACAACAGAAAGTGGATCAAATCAACAGCCGCCGTGAAGACAATCAGATCTGAGCATTCAACAATTCAATAGAACATAAAAAAAGAGACGGAGAGCGAAATCACCATTGTTGATCCCGGCGAGAGAGGCGGAGTCGATCGGATCGAATAGGGTAGCCCTAGAATCCTAGGATTTGGGGAGGGATTGGATCTGAAGAAGGGAGCCAAGGAATCGAATGTTCTGAAAGAAGAGGACGACGACGAAGAAGAAGATTAAAAAGGAGGGGGATTTTGCGCAAATTCGATGAAATTGGGGTTTTTACTGCGAACACACAGAAATGTTAGTTTTGGTTTGTTCTTCAAAAATAAGTTCCCGTTTCATCCGCGAGTCGAGTCTGGCTAGTTTTTCTCGATTTTACTGGGGTTTTT